>JAQIXI010000597.1:0-21001 GCA_034700165.1 Galumnidae sp. Gr-Ori-00277
TTGGAGTACATTCCCGAGGCTCAAATGGACGCCGCCTGTGCTCTGGGAGGCAATGGTTTGGCGTTTTGCTATTATTACATCTCAGCCTTAGCCGACGGCGCCTTCAAAATGGGTCTCAACCGTCAAACGGCTGTTAAATTCGCTGCAAAAACGGCTCAATGCGCTGCACTCACTCTTCTTGAGTCTGGTAAACATCCGGGAGAACTGAAGGACAGCTGTACCTCACCCTCTGGAGCAGCAGTTTATGGTATTCACGTCTTAGACAAGGCTGACGTCGGATCAGGTGTTGCCGGAGCTGTTGAGGCCGCTCACAAAAGAGCTCTTGAATTGGCCGAAAGCACAGAATAAGACTATAATATTGTCTTTATATGTCTTTATATTATTTTAAATTTATTTTCACTTAAATTCTCTTCAAATTCTATTCAAATAAACATTTGTTTCAATACTTAAGAATTCTATTCATTTATATAAAACTGAGGACTGAATACTGAAAACAGATTCTTATATACGATTTGAATGAATGAAAGCTTTTAAACACAAACTTTAAATAATTTATTTTAAATTTTAATCCATAAAATGTGAAATAATTTAAAACATTTCATTAAAATTATTAAAATCATTGTTTTGTCGAATGACTTCAATGTCTTTATCGTTGAGTTCACAACGAATTCCATTAAAACTTAAAGCAATTGATTTGATTTTTAGACAATTTTTTATTAAATTAATAATATTTTGATTTTTAATACTTTTGTCTTCATTTGTCAGTAAAGTCATTGTCTTTAAGTTCTTTAGTCGACACAAAGAGTTGAAAATATTGTCTGTGATTTCAACATTTGAACACCAAATGGACTGTATTTTTGGCGATTCCTTCACTAATGACTCGAAGAACTCTTCTTTTAATGCAAAAGTGTTTCCGTCGATCATTAATTCAATTAAGTATTTAAAACATTTTAAGGACAGCGGAAGCGGTCGCGAAGTTTGACTCCTTTTTCGGCTAAAATTACTAAATTTCAAAGTTTTTAATCGTTTGAAGCGATTAATTGAAGTGAAAATTCTTAGGATATCATTGAAGTGATGGAAAGACATATCCATTTCAATTAGTGTCAGTTCTGAACACTTTTCACTCAATTTATTGAGAAATTCTTCCAACAAAAGACTCATAGAATCGGAAGCGAAGTATGCTTTCAATCGTTTAATTTTATTCAATTTATAAAATACTTCGAAATAATCTTTGATTTGTCTTTCGTTGACCTCTTCGGCCAAAACCAATTCAATTGATTGTAAACTATTTTTATTGCTTTCGGCGATTGTTTTCATTCTTTCGATATCAGAATCAGAATAATAGAAACGAAAGGATTTCAGATTATTTACAAGAAGTTGTTTGCCATCGAAGATGTCCTCGTAATCAATCATTATTCCATCAAATTCTTCAACTTTTGGACAAAACCTAAGAATTGTTTTATTCGTCAATTCATTACTCGATTTAAAGTGAATTTTTGTGAGTTTTGGACCAAATTTGTTACAAAACCTCTCAATTGAGTGAACCGTCAGTTCATCGAAATCTAATTTAACTTCTTTTAAATGATTACAATATTTGATAACCAAATCAATCACTTCTTCAGTATTTGTCACTAATTCTAAAGTTTTAATAAATTGACATTTTCTCAACACTTTCTCCAAACGGGAAGTTTCAGACCATTTGCTAAGAGTGGGCACAGAATCGACGAAAAGGCTGAGACCTCTGTTGTCGTCGACTCTTAGATATGATATCGAATTGAAAATAAATTTTTGGATTTCTTTTGAAAGACATTCGAAGCGAAACTTCTCTTCAAATGAAAGATAACTGAATAAGACTTCACTCAAGTCATCACCAAATCTATCAAACGATTGTTTTTGGATAATATTCTTTTTGTTTAAAGAAGTAATACTTGTCGTCATTATCAGATCCAAAGATAATTATTGAAAACAATTCAATTGAATTACAATTTTTGATAAAAAATATAAATCAAAACAAAATATAAATTCGAGACATAAATATGTTTACAAACAAAACGTCAATATTTTGGTTGACTTTCAGTGAGTTTTAACTTAAAGGGGACTAAAATAAGAGATAATTTATGTGACGTTTTGTTTGTTTTTTTATTTGACGTCAAAATATTTATTCAAAACAATTAAAAAATATTTAAAACACAAAATGAGTTAAAAATTGATTGAAATGATTGAAAAACTTTCTTAAGTGATGTCCTCTTTAACACCCGTCAGATGGGATCTGTTGCCATCAAATATCATCGAACAGGTCTTATCTCATGTCTCGCTTTCAGATCTTTTGTGTTGTTCTATGGTTTGTCGAAAGTGGTACAACATTTTAAAGGACGACAAATGCGATGTCTGGAGAATCCATTGTCTGAATAAACTGTCGAAACAGATATTAAAGTCAGATGTGTTGTCATCCCTTTCCTCATATAAGGCCAAACTGAGGGCTTATTATTACGCCTGGGATTCAAACGACTGCTCCCGAAATGTTTACATTAAACCGAATGGATTTACTCTCCATCGAAATCCCGTCGCACAGAGTATGCCATCGATTAAATCAATTGATTTCAATTGTATTCAATGAATTGTAGGCACAGACGCGGCCAAAGGCAAAGTTGGTTTTATTGTGGGTCGACACAGTTGGGAGGTTTGGTGGGAGGGCCCCCTCGGAGTATGCCTTTCATTCAATTGATTTAAATTAAGACACTTTTGTTAGACAGTGGCCGTCGTCGGCATCGCTACCAAAGAGGCCTCTGTTCAGAGCGCAGGTTATGTCGCACTCTTGGGCTCAAACAGCGAGAGTTGGGGCTGGAATTTAGTGGATAATAATTTATTGCACAACGGGGACTGCCATGGTAATTACCCCCTTCTTAATAACGCTCCTAAATATCAAACTGGAGAACGACTTCGTGTTATTCTGGACTGCGATGATAACACCCTTTCCTTTGAACGGAACTATGAGTTCTTAGGCGTAGCCTTCAGAGGACTACCAAATAAACCTCTCTTTCCGGCGGTGTCTGCAGTTTATGGCAATACAGAGGTCTCAATGGTTTACTTGGGATACCCTTTAGACGGATAAAGGGATAAACTTTCGTGAAATTCAGTTTTGGATTTGTTTTGATTTGATTTTGAATTAATTTTGAATTAATTTAGGAATTGTTTAATACTCAAAACATTCTTATAATTGTGTCAATGATTTGACCTAAACTTCAATTCTAGTCTTATTTTCCCCAAAAAATATTTATTTAAATCAAATGAAAAGAATTGGTTTTTGTTTTATTTTTAGAAAATTTTATTTATTTATTTATTTATTAAAAGTATTTATTTTAGAAAACATTTAAATTCATTTCTCTTATAATAAGAGTTCACTTTTTCATTAAAATATTTTAATAACAATAAAAAAAGAGAAAATCTATTAATAATTTATTAATAATTTATTTAAATTTAATTTTATTTCTGTTTAAAAATATTTGAAGTTTGAGTTCGAGTCTCTTCTATTTCTTTGATAATTGTCTGACAGTTTTGGTCCAATTCATTGATATTATCGTATAATTGATTCAATTGGTTCTCAACGGAACGAAAAGACTCAACAAATTTTTCGGTGATTTTCACACTTTCTTTTTCAATATTCTTCCGAAGATTTCTTCTATTCGTCAAAGTATTGTCTTTAACCAAATCCGAGACATTCTTCAACGCTTCCAACGTTTCCTTTCATTGATAAACAAAAGTATGAAAAAAAGAGGTAAAACAAATACAATTTGCAATACATTATCTAAATCTGTGTCCAATATTTTCTTAACTTTATTTGATAAATGATTTGAATCAATTGAACTCATCTCAAAAAAAGGTCCTTGCACAAAATTACTCAAAAAGGATTTATGAAATTTGAGGCAAATGTTAGAAAATTACGTTATATTTAAACAAATTACGACTAATTTTTAGTCAAATTGAGCAAGATTATTCAAGCCATAAAACAGGTAATTTTACTCCAAATTAGTTTTAAAATAAAGAATTAAATGTCATTTACTATAAAACAAAAGTATTTCATAAGTTTTAGTCATTTGAAGCGATCGATGTTTTTATGTCTCAAATGAATGAATCGATTCTTTAACTCAAAGTTCAAAAGTTTTTGTTTACATAAAAAGGTTTTAAAATTTATAAGAAATTTATACTTTTTTTTATTCAAAATTTGTCACAAAATTATGTAAAAACAATTGATTTTTTAATTTATAAATTAATTCATTTGTGTTATTGAATAAATAAATGGGACTTCTATTGAATTTCTTAAGTGTTTTCATTGTATTGATTGCGGGGTTGTTTACAATTTATGTAAATTACCCTGAACCACCTCTCAGTCCACTTCTTTATCAATGGCAGTCTTCCGGACAAAACTTCAAATTCAAAGGATATCATATTTTTTATAAGGGTTTGAATCACTTCTTCCGATGTCTTTAAAGTTTATTAATTGATTGTAATCTAAATGACAGACGAAGTGACGGCCGACGCTTCCAATGATGTGATAGTACTCCTCCTCCACGGCTTTCCCACCTCTAGCTTTGATTGGTATAAGACATGGCCTGATCTCAAAAGAAATATCCGAAGAATTATTGCACCCGATTTTCTTGGCTTCGGTTTCAGTGATAAACCGGTTAGTCTTTTAATTGATCATGCTAATTCTATTAATGATTTGATTTGTTCAGCGATTCCACAGTTATTCCATTAAAGAACAGTCAGATCTAATCGAAGAGCTTTTATATCAATTGAAAGTGAAAAACGTTCACATCTTAGGCCACGATTACGGCGATAGTGTCGCTCAGGAACTAATGGCCCGACAAATGTTAGTCTTTTTTTTTTGATGAATTATTTAAATTTATCCCAATTTTTATGTTTTAAAGTGAAGACAAACTTACGTTTAAAATCGAAAGCGTTTGTCTCTTAAACGGAGGCATTTTTCCAGCTCTCCATAAGCCAAGACTTATGCAAAAAGTATTTTATTGAAAACAAATTCATTTTTATTAAATTGTTTTATATCTAATCCAACAGTTGTTGAGGACTTCCATAATTGGAACGGTTTTATCAAAACTAACAAATTATTATTTGTTTAAAATGTCTTTAAGTGAATTGTTTGGTCCCAAAACTCAGCCCGAAATCGATGACTTTCACGACTTTTGGAAAATTATCCGACAAAAGGATGGCTATCGAGTGATGGGAGACATACTTTCATATATCGATGAACGCTTCCAGAATGAGGACCGTTGGGTCAACGCTTTACGCACTAAAAGAATAGCATTGCATTTCATTTATGGGCCGTCAGATCCTGTAAATCCTTCGCCATTTGATTCAACATATGTGAAGATCATTCCAAATGCCAGTCTCGATGTGTTGGACAAAGATATTGGACATTACCCACAGTTAGAGTCACCCAAAATAGTTATGCAGTTATATCTCAATTGGTTGAAACGTAACTCTTTTGTCAAACAATTAGTGTTTAATACATAACTCTTTAATTAAAAACCCATTTTCTTATAAAATAATATGTTTTGAAAACAATTTTTTTAATAAAAAAAAATTTTAGTTTTAATAAATTAAATAAACTATGAAAAACTCATTTGATTCAAATTAAATTAAATTAGTTTATTGTAATTTTTAACTAAATTTTAATTTGATTAAGTAAAAATTAAATTATCTAGTTATAAAAGAAATATATACACATTTATTCTGTTAATTAGATATGTTTTAAGTTTTTGATTGAATTCAGTTATAGATAATTATAAAACAATTCATTAGATTTTATGTTAACACAAGTAATGAGTCATTTAATAAATTATTTAATTGAGTTTTAACTCAATTTGTTTTTAGCTAAAAGTTTTAAAAAAGTTTTATTCAAAAGTTTAAAAAAAAATTATAAGTATAAACAGTAGTCAATGAATAGAGTGCTGTCAACAGTATTGAGTAAATACTGTACTACAGATTGAATACCTGGTAAGTTTGGTGGCAGTGAAGTCGTGCCAACTATTATCTGTTTACTTATTTGAGTTAAACATTTAACTACTTTTCTTCAATAATCTATTAAATTTAACTAAATTTGTTATTAAATTTTTGCTCAAATTATAATTACTTCAAACTTTAAGTCATTTATTTTTTACAAAAATTGAGGTTTTATTTCATTAAAAGTCATTTAAAACGAGTGAGTATTCAAACTATTAGTTTCAGACAATTATTGTCTTCAATTCTTTGATTATTTTGTCTCAAAAATCATTTTTTATAAAAATTAATTAAATAATAATTGAATTTTACATAAATATTAGACAATTTAATTGTTATAATGAGATGTCAGTGAAATGCAATGAATTTTAAATTAAAAATTTTAACCAAAAAATATTTTAATATTAAAACTTTTAATAACATATTTTTCAATAATTTGATGTAATAAATGTGTCTTTGAATGTCTTTTATTAGTTTATTATTATTATAAACCATAAAATAATAATAACTTAATTTCAATAATTACTAATTTCTTATTGTTTTAATACTAATTAATATTTGTTTCCTAAGTATTCGTTTGTCTTATGTTTTAATAACTTTATTGAAGTTTTATTTCTTATAAAATTTTAATTAATTTAATATAATTCTGTATTTCTTTTATAAGTAAATTACAAAAACTGTAAAATGAAAGCAATTAATTTATGGATCGGATTTAGTGGTGACCAACAAATGATTGAAACACATTATGTATTCCCAGAATTGAATGACAACTCACTCATACCAATAGGTATTTCCTTTTTTATTCTTATCTTAATTTTGCCAAAAAAAAAATAAATACTAAAATTCACATAAAATATAAGTTATTCACATAAATTCACATAAAAAACACATAAATATGGAATTAAAGTCCGAAAAATCACTTCATTTAATATAAACAAAAAGATAGTCGTCGTTACAGTAAAACCTTTGAATTTCAAAATGAATTTGTGAACGACTATTAACTTTTTGATGTTTAGAATGAGGGCCACCCTTTGAGTAGTAGTGGCTCTCGAGACCAAAATCAATTCCCGGTTCCCGAAAGGATTATTTGATTCGCGGGTCGAGATCTAGAGTAGATACTAGCCTCGAAATTATTGATTTAAATAGGTAAATTATTTTTACTTTAAAATAAGTTTTTTTAATTCATTCAAACTTAAAAGAGAACAGAAAATGATTTATATTTTATTTAAATATGAATTTAAACCCGAATTTAATAATATTTATTGAATTTAATTTGATTTTAATGTTTTAAAAAATATAATTTATAATTAGTTTAATATTATGTCTATATTTTGATATTTAAAAATATTTTGAATAATTCGAGACTCGACTGACCCCCGATTGGGATCGAGAGGACTAATTCACGATTGATTCTATACCACTTTAAGAGAAAGGAAGGGTTGGAAATATTTTGAATTTAATTTTAGACAAAACATATGAAAAAAAAGCCTCAATTCTTTGTAAAGCACTCAGAATGAGTTTAGTATGATTTGCATTAAATTCTTTAACGACACAAAGCCTTGGGTTCACACAAAACCAGTTTATCCATAATTTTAGGTCTTATAAACAGAATCCAGTCTTCATTCCTATTGTTATCCAAATTTTCCCACAAATTATTATTTTTCTTTGAATTCAAACTAAATTCTTCGTTAGTAGTTATTTTTAAAATGAGCTTGATCATTAATATAAAAAAAAGAATTGTAATTATTATTTTTGTTTTCAGATAGTCTTCACTCGAATGAAAAGTTATATTTTAAACAAAATTTATTCGTATTATTCAATACAAAAATGACTTCAATTTTATCCAATTCTGTTCCGGAAAAGTATAGTTTCATTTAAAACAATTTCAAATATAGTGTCGTCTTTTCAACTGATTTCACTTAAGTTGTAATTTAAACCACAATCTATTCAAAGCACAGAATATTGAATATTATTTGCAATCATTTAAATATTAATAGAAATATGTTTTGTTTTTAATTCTATCCATCAATTTATCAGAAATTTATCGATAATTATATTAATTTTTTCAAATTTATTTAAAATATAATGAATACTATTAAGTGAAGTATACTTTTTTCAATAATTTAAGGAATGAATAAAATGTTTTATCAAATGACGTACGAAAGGAAAGGCATAAATTAGTCAAAAAACGACACAAATATTCTTAATTTTCAAAGTATTGAAAAACTTTTGAAATGCAACAAAAAATATTGCATTTATTTAACTATTAATGACCAAGAGCATAACAATTGTCTATAACTGTTTGAGAGGATTATTAATTTGATTCGAGATACAGTAAACGCCATTTTTTAATTCGAATTAATTCAATACTAAATATTAAGTAAAAGCATATCTAAAGTAAAAATAATTAATTTTAAGTCAATTATATTAATTTAATTTCTAAAATTATAAATTCAGTTCTTTGAATACCAAGAGTAACAGGGTATATAATTGACTCACCAGCTCTGATTTAGCTAATCAATGAGCTTGGTCATTCTCACGATATGACTCGTTAAATGGTTAGAGGAAAACATTTCTCGAAATTAGTTTACGTAACAAATAATTGTTTATAACTTAAGACATAACAAATGTTTTTTATATTTTTAATTTTCTAAATTTCAGAAGAGATTCAAAATAAATTGGATTTAGAGACTGAATGTCCAGTTGCTGACCACTGCCATAATCGTAAGGATGTCTCACAATTGGAATTCGAAGAAGTAATTATAAAACATTTTTAATAACCTCTTTTCAAAAAGTTTATCAAAAATTAATTATTATTATTATTATTATTATTCAGATGAATGACAGCGAACGACATATAATCGAATCGATTTGTTTAATCGGGAAAATTGACGAACAGTTGATTGTATTTATTATTAATGAATCGCCAAAACTATGTTGTCTTCACATAAGAAATGCTCAATTTACTCCTCGTGCCCTGGGCATTTTAGAGTATGTGATAGCACCTAAGCTCAAACATCTGTCGACAAACGGCACAATTAAATTTAAATTAAATAAAAACAAAACAAAATATATTCCAGAACATTTGTCTCCTTTGGTAAAGAATAGTACGAATTTAGAGGATTGGCGTCTATTTATTCGATTCAATGAAAAATTTAAAGTCAAATGTTTAAAGAATTTGTCGAAAAAAATTAAATATCTTTATTTAAGGATAGATGACCAAGATGAGTTAGTGCCAAGAGAAGATTGTTTTATTTTAGAGGATATAATGAAGGAACTGATAAAAAGCACTGGAAATCAACTGGAATTCTTGAGAATTGAATGTAAGAACGAAACGATGGCTCAGACAGCCTTCAAATTCATCGCACAATTACCTAAACTCAGAGGACTAAACATAAGTGTTTGGAATGAATTGCATTTCGAATCAAATGATTCGTACGAATGCTATAAAAATATCGCAGACATGAAATTATTGGAAACCCTTACCATCGGCTTCTACTCTGCCATTTGTATCAATGAAAACTGTGAAAACACCGAAAGGATTCTCAAAGTAATATCAATCGCAGAGTTTAAAGAAAGACTGGAAAGACTTAAATTGATTGATGCGGTCCTCAAATGGCGATCATTTAAACTACTAATCGATTGGTTTATTAATTTAAATTCACTTCAATTGAAAAATTGTTATTTTCTTACAAAAGATAAGAAAAGTATTACTCAAAGAATTATTCAAATGAATAATTTAACCGAAATTATTGTTGAAATTAAAGACAATGAAAATGAAAGGCATAATGAAAATATTGACAATAAATTCAGTTATTTGAGTAAAGACAATTTGGAAATGATTCTTCGACATTCATTAAGGTTAGAATATTTTGAATTAACTACAAATAAATTCAATGAAAGCGATATTAATTCATTAAAATCAATCGCTGAAAGTCGAGGCATTGAATTTTCAGGACATTTGACTGATAACTCAGACGACAACAATTGTTGCCCTTATTCTGTGCTGCACGAAAATGACCTATCTCCATCTCCATCCATTGATAATCAATGTCCAAGAGTCAATTCTTCGAAGAATTTTCTACTTTTTCAATGAATATCACAAAAATCAATGAATACTATTTGTAATGAACTTCAAACGGATTAACAATTCATAAAGAAATTATTATTTGTATAGAATTTACCTTGTTACCTTTTATGTTCAATAAAGGAATTATTAATTAAGTGTTCTTTAGGTGCAATAAGTGGTTATAATTTTTAAAATATTTTATTTTGTATTATATTTTTAATAAACTTTTTTTTCATTTATTGAATGATTTGTTTTGAAAAACGCGTTTCTAAGGAAACTCTTCACTAGAATTGAATTAATCGGAAAATATTTCCATTTAAAGACCAAAAGACAGACATTTCTATATTTGTCTCTTCGTTTGAATTTGATTTCCAATGACTGACATATCGGGAGAACCAAAGATTTTAAAGACTATTAAAGATTATTTTGAATTGAATAACAATGAGATAACAAACGATCAGAAAAATCAATTGAAAAAATTTCTGACCTCTTCTTCTAATTCTGTTCTGATTGTCGAACGAAGTGATGAGTCTTTGAATCAAATTTTGATTCGATTACAAGATTTAAACGAAACAAATGACAATCGAAGTGACAATACTTTAGTTTTTGTCAAATGCGAGAAAAATAACGACAACTCAACTAATGAAGAGATAATCAATGAAACCGAAACCATATCCCGTTTGAGACGACTTCTGCACAGATGTGACGGTTCGGCCTCAACTCTGATGCATGTCTTAAGCGAATTAAGACGAACGGCAAAAACGCCACAAATTCTTGAGTCACTCAAAAATGAACGCAAAAATCTGATCTCAAAAGTAGACGAATGGGCGGAGAATTTGCCCGATATTTCAGACGACGTTATCACTAATGATATTATCGACAAAATAAGTGTTTTGAAGGCAAAAGAAGGGAAACTCAGAGCTGTTATAAGAGTTTGCGATTCTTTATTCAGTGATATTCCGACATATTCTGAGTCGAAACCGACTTTAGAACAAATTCAAAGAGAATTAAGTGATGAGTCGTTGCGTCTCTTCCGTGAGTGGTATCACAACTCCAAAGACGTTAAACTCGACCAAAGGAAGCAATGCATTGAAATCGACACCAGTAGTCAAGTGCCAAGAGTGACATTTGATCCCAAACTCGTTAAAGTGGCCGCCGATGTAGGAGTTCTCAGGTAACCATTGACTATCCGTTTCTTTAACTTTATTTAATTTTTTTCTTTTAATCAAAATTGAAATAAAAGGTGTCTGGGATTTACTATCCCTACAGATATACTATCGATTGAATCGGACGCTAAAAAGTTTGGCGGATATGCGCGTGAATTACGAGAAATTGTTAACTTCTACTGCAGTGTCGCCGATCAGATATTATTATCTCAGCGACCAATGCTTATCGGAGCGGCCAAGAAGTTCACAGCTTTGCTCGAATCACGTGATCGTATGTCTTGGAGTGACGACCAAAACAAATTGAATGCATGGCTCGAAGAGTTGAAACAATTTGCAAAACAATTTGGATCTGAGAATCGATTGCTTCGCAAACATCACCAAAAAGTACTTTTATTAATCCGAGCGCTGTTTGACATTCCATTAACCAAATGGAGATCAAACCTAAATGAAGCAAAAACTTTGGTTCAAGAGATTGACTTTAAATATGATAATACTATTGGATGGAAACGTCATTGGGATCACCAGATATACAAAATACTGGAACATCACTTCAACGATACACTCATTAAATCAGATAATCTCTTGTCGTTCGGCAGTAATAATAAAAATAGTTTTTTGTTAAGAAATCAACAGAATATTAGTGGCGAACAGTTTAAAGTTGAGTTATCTTTTAGTGGAGGTGTCGTCACTTTCAAACCTCCGATTGAAGAACTTAAGGCCAAAATCTATGGACGTATTAAAGCTTTCCTATCGATGCCCGAAAAGTTTGAAGGGTTTATACCTACGAATACCAGTTCTGACAATAAGACCACAAATGAGTCACTCTTTTATGCCATTTATTTACGAAATTTTAATAATTTTCCGATTCTTTACGAAAAAGCAAATGAAATGATTGACGAATTGCTATCAATTCGACAAAAGTTTGTCGACTGGTCTTTACTCTATCACTTAATTAAATTGCAAAACAATGTCGAGAGTGAGAGCAGTGATAGTTTGGCTCAATTTCTTGGTTGTAATACTTTAGATGATTACAAAAATAATTTAATTTTAATCAAAAGTAAGGCTCAAAAATTCAATAAAGAGTTTGTGGACAACGAAATAATGTGTGAAAGTGGAAACTTTGCCATTAATATAGTTTCCATTAAAACATTTATTGATTGGCTATTAGTAGAAGTGGACAAACTGTTGGCCAAAAGTCTCAAAGAAAAATGTGAGAACGAAATACAAATAATCGAAGAAAAATGTAATCAATTATTGGAATTAACATCAAAACGACCCGAAAATATATCGGATTTAATAAAAGTCGATGACTTAATTCGATCTGAATTACCGTCCATTCAAACAGATTTGAGTTCAAAATTTAATGAATTAGAATCTAAACTATCGTTTTTGATGAAATGGTCGGCAAAAATCGCTCCCAATTTGAATGAAGTCCGCAATAAATTCGATGAATTCGAGAGAATTACTGAAACAAAAGATTCACTTTTGGATTCTTATAAGTAATTAATTTTTATATAAATTATATATAAAATTAAAAATTATTTGAAAATTAGGGAAATTCTTAAATCGAAAACTGACGCCGAAATGGATAACACAAACGCTGAGATCCAGACATTTATCAATCGATGGAATTCAATGAGTAATGAAATGAAAGAATCGAAAGAAATTATATCTGAAATGAGAATTGAATGCGATTTCTTGAATCAAAAAAGTGAAGAGTTGTCACTCAGTTGTCAATACTTTTCGATTCAAAAACCAAAATCTTTTGAGTTATTCAAAGGAGTTATAGAAGAAGTGCGCGAAACGGACGCCAAATGGAATCTAATCCATGAATTTGAGTCCGGAATCAATAAATATATGGAAATCGAATGGATTGTCAGCAGAAATAAATTGAATGCAATCGAGAGTTATATCACTAAATGGGAGGAAAACAACAATTTAGGACCAATGCTTACCTCAAGAATCAAAGAATGGAGAGAATTGTTGGCTGTTCTTAAGTTATGTCGGGGCGAGTGCTTTGTTAGGGCTCATTGGCAGCAATTGCTCGCAATGTTAGGAATTGGTGTCGATTACGAAAAACTAAAGCTCTCGGATTTAGTCGATCACAAAAAACAATTACTTTATTCAAAGGATGTCATCAAAGAATTGAATACAAAGTAATTCTTCGATCAATTGTTAAGTAAATAATTAATATATAATTTTTTATTTTAAAGGGCTTCGAATGAAATGTCAATTCGGGAGACATTCAATGAATTGGATTTATTCGCACAAAATGCCGTTTTAGTACTCTATACTCATCAAACTTCTGAAGGCATAGATATACAACTGATCCGTGAGTGGCGTCTTATATTGAATCAGGTCTCAGAGTGTACACTAACCCTTCAAACTGTAAAAAACACTGAATTTTTCACAAGTGATCTTGTTGAAAAGTCTACTCTTTGGGAAAATCGATTAACACAATTAGATTCAATTCTATCACTTTTGAATTCAGTTCAACGCAAATGGATATCATTAGAGCCAATATATGCGAAGGACGACACCGGAATGTTTACCGATTATTCATTTAATCCGTCGTCGCGTGACTTTCAGGACATTCTAAAAATAGTTGGAAAGGATCCGCACGTCATGAGATTACTTCATATTCAAGGAATAGAATCGAGACTTAAATCCATTGACCAGACCCTCAATTTTTGCCAAAAGAAATTACAGACATTTATGGAAGAGTCGAGGGCCAGATTTCCTCGATTTTATTTCTTGGCTGATGACGACCTGCTTCTCATTCTGGCCGGAAAGATAGCCGTCAATCAGTCGACTCTTCTCAAGAAATTATTCAATAATACGGTTTGCAAATTGAATTTGGATTCCAATAATTGCATCGAAAGTGTTGAGAGTCCTGAAGGAGAAGTGATTCCACTTCGAAACCAAGTGGTGATAGATTCGAGTCGGGGCGCATCTGGAGTCGAGTCATGGCTTAGAAACTTAGAAACACAAATAAAGTCTACTCTAAAGGATATATTTTTTGATTGTTTGGCACAAAATTCAGTAACAATGCGTTCACAGATGTGGGAATTACCGGCACAACTACTAAGTGTTGTTCATTGGGTTCTCTTCACAGAAAGGGTAGAGGAAGCCATTAGAAAGCATAGTATGACTGACCTCAAGTCTCAATATGAAAACGATTTGTCGTCATTGACTTCACAGGAATTAGAGTCCGAAAGTGTTTTGAGCATAAAAGTCAAGTCTCTTATCTTAGATAACATCCATTTCCTGACAGTCATCGATGAGTTAATGATAAGTCAGATCCGAGAAACCGAAGACTGGATTTGGCAAAAACAGCTCCGATTCTATGGAAATAAGCGAAGGAATAGTGGGGTTCTTAACATTCAAATGGGAAACTCTTCTTTTGAATACAGTTTCGAATATTTGGGTTGTTTTGGAGGCGCAAAGTTAGTGCACACACCCCTTACTGACAAATGCTATTTAACGCTTACTCAAGGTAAATATTAGGTTTAGTATCGGCAAAATCATGAGTTTATTCCTTTGAACTCAAAGTCATCCATATATTGTTTATTGGGTGACATAAGTTCAAGGCTTTATGAGCTCATTTGCCGATAGTAATATGCATATCCTAGAACCATTTTTCGAAAATAAATTCTTTATGTCATAGCTATGGAGATGGGTTTAGGCGGTAATCCTTATGGACCGGCGGGCACTGGAAAGACTGAAAGTGTTAAGGCTTTGGGACAACATTTTGGTCGTCAAGTAATGGTCTTTAATTGTGATGAAGCCATTGATGTCAAAGCAATGACTAGAATTTTGGTGGGACTAATAAAGTGCGGTGCCTGGGGTTGTTTCGATGAATTCAATAGATTACAATTGGATGTGTTGTCAGCCCTTTCCTCACAAATTCAAGCGATTCAATGGGCCATCAAATCAAAGTCTAAAACCGTTTCTCTTCCCGAATATGGTATTAGACTATAGGTTATTATATGAGATATTAATTGATTTTATTTTAGGAGAAGTGGAGATCAATAATTTTGCCGCCATTTTCATAACCTTAAACCCCGCCGGCAAACAATATGGTGGCCGTAATCGACTCCCAGATAACTTAAAGTCTTTATTCCTTCCCATTGCGATGTCAGTTCCCGATAATGAGATTATATCCAGAGTTTTACTTCTTTCGGGAGGTTTTGAGATAAACAAAAGTAGAGAATTGGGACAAAAGCTAACCGTTTGGTTCGATTTGGCCAAAGATTGTATGACTCATCAGAAACACTACGATTGGGGCCTCAGAGCCATCAAAACTTGTTTAGAATCGAGTGGAAGAGCTCTCAAGAGCAGTGATAATAAGGATGAGCTCTATTTAGTGACCAACACTTTACGCAAACAAATCAAATCAAAACTGATTGAAGAGGACGACCAAAAGTTTGAGTCATTGCTTATCGATGTGTTCGGAGAGAAAGCAATCCCTGAAAGCACTGGAATTAAAAATGATTTATCAAATTATGTGATCAAAGTTTTGGAAGAAAAGCAACTAATCGTTGAAGAGGTCTGACTTTTAAATGATTTTGAAATTTATTTTAAAAGAATTTTTTAAACCTTAGACTCAAATAACTAAAATCATGGAATTAGACGAACAGTTGAAGTCACGACTCGGAGTAGTTATTGTCGGCCAAAGTGGGGCCGGAAAGTCGACTCTTTGGAAAGTTTTGAAGAGTGCGCGCAAACAATTTGATGCCGAATGTAATACAAATTGTGTTATAATGAATCCAAAGGCTGTGGTTAGGACTCAACTTTTAGGATATGTGGACGAAGAGACTCGTGAGTGGCATGATGGTCTTCTCACTTATAAGTCACGTGAAATGGCAAGGGATGAGTCCGGAGTCAACTTTTGGCTTATTTTTGATGGCGATATCGATCCCGAATGGGTCGAAGCACTTAACTCTGTGTTAGACGACAATCGAATCCTAACTCTTCCGACGGGAGAGAGAATAGACTTCGACGCAAAGCGATGTAATATAATATTTGAAACGACTTCTTTAGAGTTCGCATCGCCGGCCACTATATCCAGATTAGGAGTGGTTTGTGTTAATGGCGTCAAAACTACTGAACTACTAATGGCAGGACTCAAACAAATTGATGTCAACTTATCTATCGATGAATTGAATCGTTTTATCAATTCATCGGATCCAAAGTTATCGATATCTTTAGCGCGAACTCTTTTGTCTCATATATCGTATGCAAAATGTGTGGAACATTCGGATCCGATAAAAGGTATTCGTCGGCTGCAGAAAAATTTGGATAATTTTGAAAACAAATCCCTTCGAAAATCAGGTCTTAAATGATTTTTACTAAATCTCTAACAAAATATTTACTAATAATTTGTTGAAATTGAAGGCAATTTCATCGAAACGGCAACTGTTCTAACTTTAAAAGAGTTGATTAAACCCTGGATTGAGAATGAGTCTCACGTTTTATTTATTGGCAATAAAGGTGTCGGCAAAAATGCTCTTGCAGAAAACACATTATTGCCCACAGGATTGGCAGTTAAGATCAACTGCACGCCGGATACCACTGCAAAGCATATTATTCAAGCATTAAAAAAGTGCTGTACATTAATGAGCACCGGATCATCAAAAGTGTTGAAAACTCCAACGAATAACAAATTAGTGATTTATTTGAAGAATTTGGAACTTTTGTCGGCCGACAAATGGAAGACTAAGTCTGTGATTGCATTTCTTATTCAACTTATATCTTATAATGGCTTTTATGATGAAATTACTTTTGATTGGATCCAAATTAACAAATTTCAAGTCGTGGCCACTTGTGTTGACTTGAATTGTTTGGATACTAGACTAGTTTCACACATGAATGTGGTTGAAGTACAACTTTATCCCATATCAGAGTTAACCACAATATTTTTAGGCAGAATTCCAGGTGAGACAACTTTTGGTCAACAGTTCATTAATTCCTTCACTAAAATAATTGGAGAACTCGAGTCTTATATCGAAGACATCAATCGATTAGATTTACTTCGAATAGGAATTGAAATCATTGAAGCACTCAATCATTACAATAGTAATGAAGTCAATGAATCTGTTCTCAGATATGAGTTTTGGAGAGCTTTTCAAAGTCAAGTCATTCGGGAAAATACTTCGGCAGAAATACTGGAATCAGTGTTCAGTTCAGTATTCGGTTCAAGAGATAGAAAGACAATATTTGTGAGCACTAATGGCGGCTCAAAATTGACAGCTCAGACAATAGAACAGTTCGTCACTCAAATTAAAAGAACTGTTAATTCTTGGGTTAATGAAACTGAAGTACCGGAGCCTTCTGTAGCTCTAATACCAGAAACTATAACACTTTTCGGAGAGAGTAATATATTTTTGAAGGAAAAAGAGGACCATTTAATGAGTGCTTCAGTATTTGTTGGAAACAGTGGCTCAGGAAGAAAATTGGCCATTAAGTCAACGGCTCATTCATTTGGTTATGACTCTGTTTGGACTCCAACACAAGCCTACAGTGAGAAACAATTGATGTCTGAATTGAATACTTTATTTGGGAGCGAAGACGAACAGTCAGTCGATAAGAAAGTGCTTATTATTATCGATGAAATCCATTTGTATTTAATCCCTCACTTAAGGGATAAAATTTATACGATTTTGACCGAAAAGAACTGCAAATCAATTATAAGAATAGCTCTAATACTCAGTCAACTCAATGGTATAAATGAATTAATGTGGAGTAGAGTCTGTCATATCTATAATTGTGAGCACTGGTCACAGAACTCACTGATCCAATTACCGCAACTGATTCTACCAAAGATTGTTAGCGAACAACAATTTTCTCAACAATTCTATAAAATATATGAATTATTTTCAAACAAAGAAAAAACTAAACGACAGGAATCGCGAAAATATATCGCATTTATTCATATTTTTGCCAAAATTATTGAACAAAAGTTATACGAAATCGATAACCGAAGGGAACACTTGACGACAGGCGTCGCAAAACTGGAGGACGCGAGCAGTGAAGTCGAAAAATTAAGATCAGAAGCCACTCAACAAAAGGATTTGTTGGCCAACAAAAGAAGTGAAGCCGACGACGCTTTGAATTTAATTACAAATTCAATGCACGCATCAGAAGATCAAAGACTGGAATTGGAGGAAATCAGAGCCAAAACAGAAAAAGAGACCCAAAAATTAAAAGTTAGGAAAACGGAAATCGATGCCGAACTCCAACAAATAGAACCGGTCCTAATGCAGGCCAAGACTGCCGTCGGATCCATTCGTTCAGAATCTTTATCTGAGATTCGGTCACTTCGGGCGCCACCAGAAGTGATTCGCGATATATTGGAAGGCGTTTTAAGACTAATGGGTGTTAACGACACCTCCTGGGTATCAATGAAATCATTTTTGTCGAGACGTGGGGTCAAAGACGAAATAATGAACTTCGAAAGTCGTAAGATTACACCCGATATGAGAGTTAAGGTAAGTCTCTATACCTTTCCATCTAAAATAAATAACTCTTCTGTTGGTAATATACGATTCACGCAATGGCAGTGCACTGACAGCTCATATAATACTGTCTGAGTTCGCAATTCTTCATTGCATACGATTTGATAAAAAATCAGTTCACGAATAGTGAAACTAAAATTGAATCTCTTATCCAATAAATATATGTTTGTTTTGTAATTAATAGCCAAGGAGTTCAACAAAACCACTTTTGCCTCTAGTCCTTACAAAAAATGTGCTGTCCTTTAGAAATCGCAATGGACTGATTATTGTTGAACTATGATCTCTCCCTATGAGGTCTATGAAGTGGAATAAGAGAGGAATATCCCCATCGATTGCTCCCTCAGGTGAAGCCTTGGCTATTATTTTCAATACTGTGTTCTATACATTTGACTTTAGTTTAAGATAAATATTTCACTTTTGCTGTAATTGATTGAACACTACATTTAACTCAAGTGAAAACATTAAGTTTTTATCAATTAATTGAAGTTTAATGAACTCTGGCTTTTAGTCGAGAATAAATGGCCTGACTTTCAATGTTATGCTAATGTCTGACAAGAATTTAAATGAATATCAAATTGCGATTCAAATGATTTATTGATTTAAATCAAATGAATTTCTCAAAAACCAATTTCTAAAAAAAGTTTTTTTTTGTCGAATCAATTCTAAAGAATTTATTTTTAAATCCCATAAAAATAATTCAATTCCAGAAGTATTAACATTAGAGTCAAAAGTAGTTCCCAAACTCACCCTTCATATATTTAAAGCCTTATTAATATAAAAGTGACATATTTTCTGATTAGACAAACATTTGGTTAATACGATATAAACCAAAGAATTTCCTTTTTATTTCACTTATAATCATAGAGATTGATGAATACCTGACTCAAAATATCATGATCTTGTACAAAAATACATGTTTTCCTAATGGATGTGATGGAAGATTCTGTTAAAACATTGATTCGGTTTTAAGTTAATTATTCAGGGGATAAGAGACTGTCAAAACTTTCTCACAATGAAATGGTTTGTCAAAACACTTTTATTAAGAATCGTTGAGTTAAAACGACTTTAATCTTTCGATCGATAAAAAACTATTTTGACTAATGATTTGACTAATGATTTGACCACAAATTAGTTTTTATCTTTTCCTCTAAAAGTAATTTAGTTATTAGAGATATTAATCGAAATAAGTTTCATCGGATTTGATCCGACAAAAACTTTCGGTTCAATTAGTTTTCAGTGAAATATCGTTGAAATGATTCATAATTTTGTCAAAAATTTTATTATATTTAATATGTTTTGCTCAGCATATTGTCTGTCGACCGAAAGGTCGACGTATAGCCGACATTCAGCACAGGGACAGACCGGTTCAGTACAAAAGTTATACAAAATTTCAGCAACAGTTTAGTGAAAATTTTTAAATTGATCTTAAAACTAGTGCTTTACTCAATTAGTATTTGAATAAATATGAAATACTTTTGTAAAATGAGGTGAAATTCACTGATAATTGATTTGTTGATCACTAAATGATTACAAATTTGTTGGAAATTATGTTTTGAAAATGAGTTTAATTCAATTAATATTTCAAAACTCTTATCGCTTTGTATTCATTTTCTATCAAATTATTCAAAAACTTTTAAATTGATTATCAAATTATTAGAAATTTTCAGATAACAAAATTATTTTAACCCTTTTTTAAAAGCTTTTTTTTGTAAACTTAAAAACTTAATTTACCATACATATTAATTATTGCTATCTTAAATAATTGAAAATTTGCACCTTTTAAGTTTTCGGGTTGGTTTGGATGGGGTCTGATCCTCGTCTCTATATTGTAATGAATAGGCGGACAACTGATTGAGTGAAACACTTTCTATGGAAAGCAAATCGAAAAACTTTTCTTTTCTTTTCTTTTCTTTTAATAATGAAATAAATAATTGAACAGAAAATAACTCTATTATAGAGGAGAGTGAGCGCTGAAAATGCCAAGAGTCAAATAAACGAAATCTAACTTCAAATTTTTTTTCTAAACATAAAACTCAGAAATAACTCTTATATCATATAAGCCTTTCATTTCCAAAATGGATAACCGGTTCCTACCCTACAACCCAATGCATTTTAACCGATGAACGCCACTAATAATTATAAAGAAATTTTTATGTAATTTAAACTCTCTCTCTCTCTCTCTCTCTCTCTCTCCCCTCTCTCCCTCTCCCCCTCTCCTCTCTCTCTCCCTC
>JAQIXI010000598.1:0-20978 GCA_034700165.1 Galumnidae sp. Gr-Ori-00277
AAATCATTTGTTTTGAGAATAGTTTTGAGTTCATCCGTGAATTCCCTCAAACATTGTTCGGCCAATTGTTTGTCATTCGCTAAAAGTCCCTGATATAAAGACCAGGACTCATAAAAGCCAATCAAATCCTCGGCCAAAATAGTCTTTGTGTCCATCAGATTTTGCTTTAAAACATTTTCGTAATTTCGCGGAAATTTGATATTTTGATACTGATTTTCAGGTAGAATTAACCTAGGACTCTTGAAAGGGGCCAATCTTTCATCGAACCACATCTTATGCATTAAATCAATTAATCGCTTATCGCTGGGATTTTCAGGATTAGTTGGGTCGGGACCGGGAAGTAAATAACATACAAATGCTATGACTCCGTTCTTTACAAGTATTCGATCGGTTTCTCTGAAAAACTCTTCGAAATCAAACCAATGCGCGGCCGCAAAGGCTGTCACCAATTGGACAGTATTTGACTTAATAGTAGGCAAACATTCGGCTGAAGAGACCTTCGATTGAATAAATGGTTAAAATAAAATGGTTTTACAAAACTATGGAAATAAGACTCACCTCATAGAATACATTATCGAAATGTTTGTTCTCTTTTCCTTTACTTATTTGAGCCACACTTATATCAAAGCCATAACACTTTTGAAAATATTTGGCTAATCTATTAGTTCCCTGACCACTACCACACCCGACATCGACGGCAATCTTCCTATCATTTGATGACAGTTTTTCTTCTAAAAATTTGAGTATTTCTTGTATGACATCATCGGAATACGTGGGTCGGAATCGAGCATAAATTTGAGCATGGTTAGAGCCTTCAAATTTGCGAACAACCATCTTGGCAATAGGCAACTGAGGTATATCCCCATAAAATTCTACTTAAATACTTTTAAATGATGTCAATGAGACGGAACTGATAGTCATATCAATTGAACTTTAATAGATTATTAACTCATTTTTCATAACTATCTTTGATATGACTAACATTGAAGGCTATGTATTAGACACGAATTGAAGTTCAAGTCAGGTATTGTCTGTGCCATCACTCAAATCCCATTTACTTAAAGACTTGAAAATATTGTTCTTCATATCGCACTTTCTTTGGCCTAATTTCCAGTATTTCATATGATTTAGCAGTTCTTCTGAAGAGACAACATTTTGAGGTATATTTTGGCGAAGAGTTTCGACAACAAAAGTCATTAAAAAACTACTCAAAAGAGTAATTGACGACAAAACCACTAAATAGAGCCAATTGTTATCATATTTATTCTAAAAAATATTTAAAAAACAAAAATATGATTAGTTTTTGAAGTATCGGCAAAGAATTGAATCAATACTTACTATTGAGTGAACAAAGTTTAGTATTACGACGATAAGTGTCGCTAAGGAGGCACTGGTGGTCAGTGCTGTGCATCTGAATGTTGTTGGACTGATTTCAATAATCTGGAGATATGTTATCATAACTGATGCCGTATTCAGAGTTATTCCAAATATTGATAACAAATATTTGATTTGAAGACTCTTAACAAACATGAGTCCAATCAAAGTAAAGCCAATCAGAGCTAAAAGTATGGCATTACTCAAACGTCTACCGATCCGTCTTTGCATTAGAAACCATGAGATGAGAACCGCAGGAATTTTGATTGAAATCCAAAATATTTTATCTAAAAGTAACTCATTTTCATAAACGACAGTAATATTGGACTCAAATATTTGTTTTGTGATTAGATTTACGGCAAAACAAATACTAAGAATTAGTAAAATTTGGAAAAGTGTTGTCTCTCTCAGGAATTTTAATAGAATATTCTTCACATGTTTTGACTTTTCTGACAATTTTTCCTTTTCTTTCTTATCTTCATTTTCTTCGACCTCTTCTTCGCTTTCGTCGATTATTTTCACTTCTGTTTCATCCGAAACGTTTTGATTTGATTTTCCGATTTTCTGTTTAAATATAAAGATTTTTCTTAAATTTGTTTATCTCTTAAGAGTTGATAAATATATTAGAAATAAAAAAAACACTGTCTTTGATAACAACCTTTACTTGGAGTGATAGTAAGTCTTCAGGTATTGATTTGTTGTTGGTTTGCATCATATTTTTGAAGCACTTCTCCACCGAATCGTATTTCGATTTCAAGAGAAGCCATTGAAGTGATTCCGGTATTAGTCTTAAGAGACAATTGTTGTCAAAACAAAAATAGAGTTCAATAAAAAGAATAAAATTCTAAACAAAATAAAAAGATTTACAAAAAAATAGTCTTTTGTTAAAAATCCACTCAAAGGATAAAAGTTTTAGGCTAAAAATTGCCTTGATACTAATAAATTCGAGGTAATGTTAAACCATTCAAATAAATCTTAACTCTTTTATAGACTTTTTAGACAATATTTGACTCATTTTTTATTATATTTA
The DNA here is from genome assembly GCA_034700165.1 of Galumnidae sp. Gr-Ori-00277. Lineage (NCBI taxonomy): Eukaryota > Metazoa > Arthropoda > Arachnida > Sarcoptiformes > Galumnidae > Galumnidae sp. Gr-Ori-00277. The sequence continues at coordinate 2,405 of JAQIXI010000598.1, forward strand.
TAAAATCAATATTTACCTCAATATGAAAATTAAGGGCAAAACCGATGCTGTGTTCAGAACTGATATCCAAATCCAATGGGGAATGAAATAAATAATGATTATATGAATAATAGTTCCCAAATAGAGGGAAAGCCATACGCATGAAATGGTTTTCGCTCTGTCTTTAGGGCACATGAATTCTATAACTTTTATGGAAAATCAAATTATTTTAAGAAAGTTTTTATCATAAAAAGAGACGAATAACTGACCCAAAACTAGAATAATAATATGACTGCAAGGATAGGTAAGTCCTATAATGAACTGACAGACCAAGAATATTGTATACTCTTTGCAAAGAATGGGAGACATCGCAGACACTAATGATGTGATTAAAATTGAGAGATAACTCATTCTTCGTCCATAACTAAACAATTGGTATAAATGAATGTCTAATAAACAATTAAAACGACAGTTGACTTACAGATCAGCGATAATTCCATAGAAAGGGGTCCCGAATATTGTGGCCACTGTTCGCACAGTCGTTATGATATTCAACTCATAGATGTGTTCACAAACAAAATCAAACTATTAATTAAAAAATTAATTATGGGTTTAATTCTGTGCTGCAATTGATTACATGCATTGCGAAACTGTCCCAATAGTGGGTCCGATCATAAAGCCATCCGTTATCGCAGTTCTTAATGGGTAATGTCTTTTGGTATGCGCTTTCATTGATGGCCGGCAGTCGTAAATCAGTTAACACTTTATTGTAGTCGATGTCAAACATACGACACGAGTCTCTGACCACATCTCGGGTACAATTGGATGGCTTCAAAACGGGTCGTATGAAACGGTATTGTTCTCCACGAGAAAAGTTTGATAACTGTTTTACTGAACACCAGTGGTCGGAGGTTAGTGTCAAATGACTGAACTCAAAATAAATACTCATTAGAAAAGTTATAAAAGTTTAAACAAAACATTACTTTTAATTTCAAATTATAGAAATATATAATAAATATTAAAATATAATTAACAGTTTAACCCGGGATCGATATTTGTTTATTTATTTAAGTCAAAATAAATTTTCAACATTATTTCTAGTTATTCTTTTTTACTTGTTCATATTTTCAAGGGCACATTCAAGAATTCCTATCCCAAGTCATTTCATGAGAAGTCAAAGGGGGAAAAGTTTTCATATAAACAAAACATTTACAAAATATTACTATTAGTAGTGGAATTGGCAAGGACATTTCTTAAAAATCGACCTCATAATCCATTTCAGTTTAATTAGTGATGAAACGGTTATATAAAACATACAATTTTGCAATAAATGGTATGAAAACCCTTTTGAGGACACTTTTGGTCACAATTATGTTGAGATAATTAAAGCCCTCTTTTTTAAATGATTTTATTTAAAATATTAATTAAATGATTAATAATATTAATTTTAAATTATATTAATTAAAATAATGAATACTTTCATCAAAATGTAAATTAATATAATACTATTACTTAATAAAACTGTTCTAGATCATTTTCATGCATTTGAAAGTTTAATAAATTGATACAAAATATGAAAATAAATTCAATTACACTGTATTTGATTGAAAGGCGGATAGTATTGACACAAATATCAGAAACACAGACAAACTCTTCTGGTATTTACCAAATCCTCCGACCTCTGACAGTATGTCCTCAAACTCAGCATATCTGACATCCATTAACCACTTAACAGATAATAAGTTAAATACTCATTAAACAAACCAAACAAACATAAGAACGAAAGGAAAGACACAGTTTTACCCAAAAAATGATCCGAAATATCAAATAATATAAAAAGAAATTTCAAAATATATTTATGATTAGAGATGTGTTTGGGTTTGAAAACTAACAATTCAGTGATTATCGCATAAAAAATCTATTAATTCACTCATTGTTTTCTTTACCAAATCTGACACAACTGTCCTTCGAGTCGACTAAAAGGCCTTTTCTTTTGTTTTATCCTTTGATGTGAAACTGGTTTTTAAACAAATCCTAATCAAGCGATTAATGCCTCGAAAATTATTTGTTTGAAATATAATTTGTATAAAATATATTCAATTCAATTGTCAAAAGTGTGTGACTAAGGCTTTGAGGCTTTTATTCTATAATTTCAAATAAACTCAACCATCAAATCATTTCAATCGAATTCTAATTCTTATTTATGGCTTTTATTGTCTCCTTTTCTTATATGATCTAGCAACAATGTATTTTTAATACCTTTAAAAGGATAAAACTTTGATTGATGACAAGAATCGATAAAATTCTTATTAAAACCTAAAATCCAATAAATAATCTTTGAAAATGACTTGGAATGAGCAAGGTTAATAAAAAAAAATAGTGAAACAATTTTTACTTTAATTTAAAAGTTTAATGAATTTATTTCATAATTAAATTAGAGTTACATTCAATGAATTAATTTTATATTAAGTAAATATTGACACAAAAGCACATCATTTGGCCTTTAAGTGGTTGTCATCTCTTTTTCATAAAATTGTCTCATATCTCATATCATCTCTTTTTGTCTCACTTTTAAATAACTATATTATTAACAAATCTATTGCACAATTTCCCGATGAGCAAGCTATTTTTATCAAGTAATTAACGCAGTGTTACAATGAGCAAGGCCATTAATATTCTTATGAATTTACTCTTATTTACATTAATTAAATATTTTTAATAAAACATCTGCTGATCTTGCTAATTTATAAATTGGAGAATTGGATATAAGCCAATAGAAAATAATCACACTTCCCTAGATGAAATTCTTTATACTATTCTAACAGAGTTAAACTCAAATAATCTAGCTACAGGTAATATTTTGAACTTGAAACTAAAGAAAATGTTAATAATTGAACCCTTGATGACCTTGGTCAAAATGATGAAAAGAGATGAGAATTTTATGAAAATAAAAATAAAAATATATTTTATATAAACAAATGAATAGATTATTGTTTTTTAAGTCAAATGAATTAAATGTTTTAAGTCTCTCAACAATAAATGCGATTAAATTCTTTGAAATCTGACTTTCATTTGAGACAATTGAGAAATTCGGGTCCCAATCAAAAAGTACGTAAAATTCATTTTGTAAATTAACTTGCAAAATGTATGACTAAAAAACTGTTTAAATTCCAATTGAAAAGTATATGCTTTTCAATCGGAAAGTACTCTAAACTCCGTACTAATTGATTGATCAAAATTAAGCTCAAAATAGTTTGGATCAAAACTTAGTCAACATTAGAAGACTAGCGATTATCGAGAGTTGGGTCACAAAAGAATTCGAATTGAGATGTGGGGCCATTCCTGTGCTGTCTTTGACTAATTGCGAGGTCTCTACTCTTCTGTCGTGTGTCGGCTGAATGTTTCTGAATGTGTCGCCCAAAAGGACTTTGTTTACATTCATTAATTCTCGAAATATCCCAATCTGTTGGATCAAGGTCATTTTATTAATTTTATCATCTTGCTAAATTATTTGTCACTAAACAATTTTAAATTCTAAAATGTAGGAAGTGAAAAATGAGCAAGTATATATGGATAACTTATATTATAAACTTATAAACTTTTAAAATAATAATTTAATTTAATTGTGATTTTAATTATTAATATTAACGTATTTTAATCTAGCTATTATTTTAGATAATTTTAAAGATTATAGTTAGATCAAAATACCTTGAAAATAATTGAAATTCACAATTAGATAGATAATTCATCTATCTAACTCAGAATAAGTTTAAAAACCTAGTTAACTACTGCAAGAATTTGCCATAAAATTTAACTTATTTAAGTTATATAACAAGTAACAAGATCAAATGATTTATAGTAGTAAGGGATTTATCAAGTCACTTAAAATAAAATAAGGCCTGGCTAAATCTTGGATCTTGGTCATATTTGAAAATAGGTTAACTTTGTTTTAAATATTTCAAAAGAAAAATTAATTAATTAATAATAGTTTAGTGAAAATAATGAATACCTGTTTAAGTCCAATGTCATTCCTTTCGTGATATAAAAGCCACGTAACGCTTTCCTGGCAGTCAGGGGTTGTCAATGAGCCTTTGTATCTGTAGAATGTATCTAGGTCATTTGGCAGTAAATTTTGCAGGGTTATTGATGGCGTTTTTTGGTTTTGGCGAAATCTTAACAGATTTTGGAAAACTTCCGAATTCTGTAACTTAACAGCACTGACCCCTTCTATTATAGGATCCAAATATGGGTTTTCCTTACGTGTGATCTGTTTTTTTGTTGTTTGTTTTGAATAAAAAACAAATAATTGTTTTATGATTTAATTGAAGAAAATTGAAATCTCATTGAATGCGAAAAATTTCATTTTATATAATATATATGTTTTGCATTAAATTTAATCTGAAATTAATTTTATGTAAATTTATTTTTAGGTTAGAATTGAATTATTCCTCACTCAATACATATTATTGATCTGGATCAATTGAATTGATTTCATGGGTTTTTTCTCATTGTTTTTTTTCTAAATGAAAGTTTGATTTTAATATTATTCTGTTTAGAAGTGCTGTCGATTTGTTTTGTCTCCGATTAGAATTTAATTTGATTTATTCCTTGAGTAGTTTTTTAGGTTAAATTGAATCTTTGAATAAATTCCTGTATTTAAATAATATCCGAATCATTTTAAATAGTAAAATGAAAATCTGTTAAAATATATTCTTACAAAATTCTGACCCAAAAAAATTCGATCAAAAGGAAAAAAATTGAGCACAAAATCAATAATCTTAGAACTATTTATAATCCTTTCACTCAAATAACTATCCGATAGAATATCCAATAAAGTGCTGAACGACTTCAGAATATAGAGAACAGATTAAGAGTCCATTTCTCTGATAAAAAGTCTCAGAAAAATAAACATTAAGTCATATATACTTTGATTTAAGTGTTTTACTGTTTATATCGACGACTATTAAATTGAGTTTTACTGCACTTTATGGCAATTAACTGTACTTTACAGTTGTGTGTGTGTGTGTGTGTGTGTGAGAGAGAGAGAGAGAGAGAGAGAGAGAGAGAGAGAGAGAGAGAGAGAGTCTATGTATGGGTTGAATACATCTCTAAACAGAGTTCAGTATATTTTCCTTTTTGAAAGTCTTTATAATAGATTGGATTCAAAACGCATTTTATATAATAAATAGTTAAATATTGTGTGAAGTCATGTAATTTACCTGAAAGAGCACACCTATGACTGCCAGTCCGTCGCTATGATTCATAGCTTCTAATACATTATTATACTTTTTATTGAAGTGAACCAAATGCATCTGTTAATATGAACAAGAACAAATCAATTAATCTCATTGTTAAACACACCCTTTGCCCAAATAATATGATAAAAGCCATTCATTTGAGTGCCTTATTTCGTATTTTTATTGATGGAAGTTATCTATCCCAGACTATTTTGCAATATTTAATATATTACTACTACTACTACGAATAACCAAGATGATAACTCTTAACTAATCGAGTACTGACTAAAAAATAAGATTTGAGACCTCCATAGAGAATGTTTTCCCATTGATTGCATGTTCAGATCCTCTGCCCTTATCTGTACTCCAGTGGAAATGCATTTCAGCGAACATATAGTTCTGAGAGCCGAGTGCTGTTCCTGTAATGAATGGGTGTTGTTCTTCGCCCGAGAAGTTTATTGTCAGCTTAGCTGTGAATCAAATGTTTTGGTTAACATAACATTAGGGAAAGAATGATATTCGAGTAAATGAATGGCTGCGCCACAAATAATACCCTGTACCTGTGTGTCCATTATTAGTAACGTTGAAGTCTTCAAACGCCATATCGTAATGGTTTCGACTAAACTTTAGGGTAGTGTTCACTGAAGTCCTTTTGGTATCGATATTAATGGGTGACTGACTGAAACCAGTCTTACATTGTTTGGGCCAATCGTTCTGTGCTTTAATTCAATTAAATTAATATTAATTAGTTTAATTAAAAAACTTTAGAAAATGTTTCATAATTGTTAGATGAGCAAGATCATTAAAATAATAAATGATAAACAAATATTATGATATAAAAGGATTAAAAAATTCAATTAATTATCAAGTAAAATTTTGTCAAAAGAAAAAAGAAACGCATAACAAACTCATTAAGCATGATATGACCTATATGAATTTGATAATTGCAACAAAACTTAAATAGATTAATTATAAAATAAAAGAACTGTCAATGAAAAGTATTTCAAACTAATCGATGACAAAAGTGTTTCATTTAAAGACCACTAATTATTTAATTAAATCACTTTTTCTTAATTGAAAATTGTTTTTCAGTTTTAAGCGATTATTTGTTAGGAAAAACATTTCACTAATAATTAAAAATTGTTTATTAAATAAGACATTTCCTCAGAGAGTTGTGTATTATCTTTCAATTAAGATCTTTAGTAAATTAATCTTTTTTTCTCTCTCTCTCTCTCTTTCTCTCTTTCTCTCTGAAAATGTTTTCTATCAATGACTTAATCAATGATTTTAAACAAATTTTTATTTTCAAAACCAATTCAATACTTCATGACTTTCTCAGTTCAGTTACCGTTTTATATATAATACGGATTTCCTTATTAACAATCAATAGAAATGTGTCTAACATTGACCAAAATAGGCTTGAATTCCATATTCTTGGTTGTTTTTTCTTCGTGTGAGCAGTCATTTACTTAAATTCTAATCCGTTTTTAATTATATAACTTATTATCGAATGTTATTATAAGAAAACTTATCTGGATATTTGATATCTTGATGATTTATGAGCCTGGTTTGTTTCATTGGAATTATAGCCTAATTATTTTATTTTAAACATTATAAACAAGATAAGATTGGCTATATTAGACTTTTTCTATCAAGATTAATTATCTTTTTGATGCTCTGTTGACAGAAAATTAAAGCCGAGATATAAATATTTCCCGTTATTTGACAACAAACAGATTTATGACAAAATTTCATAATTGAATTAAACTCATTTCAAGCGTAATATCTTCCAGTTTATGGTCTTGATCACTTAGAAACGGAGCCAGCAATTAATTTTATGATCCTTCGAAGTAAAAGTAAAATATCCTATTTCATTTTATTCATTATTTTTATTTATTGATAGAGTTATTCCTAAAACTATTTATAACATTTGTTTTTATAGTAAAAGTCCTTTTTATTGCCAGTTTCTCTTAATAAAACAACCATGGTATTTAATTCATTTCTTATTTATTATATACGAAATATACTTTGGCTTCAGTTTTACATTATTTGATACTTCCTTTATATCCAATAACCAAAAGAATTCAATTTTTGTTTTTCTTTTAAATGTCTTATATATTGAATATTTATTTTTGTAAAGAATATATCAGTGAAAATGAGTTTAAAAGCAATTAGTGAGTGAAGAGAGTGAGGAGTAAAGAGAGAGAGATAGAGAAAAAAGAGTCACTTCTGTATTAATTTCCCAACAAATCTAATGTTAGAAAACTAAATGTCATTCATATTAATTAAAGCAAAAAACTATTTAAAGTTTTTAAGAGTCATTCCTTTAAATTGGGTTTTTGTGAGAAATAAATGTTTTGTGAATTTAAATACAGACTATATTACAGACACTAATTCACTGTTTATTTGAATAATAAATATTTTCAAAAAAAAAATATTCCTTTACTATCACTGAATAAATTTATGGATACAAATGAATGTTAGACTTAAACATCTCTTTGAAATATTTATCAATGATTCAGAAAAAGTAATAATAGAATTAGGTGAAAGATGACCAAGCTTATTTTTTAATAAAAGGGTTACTTTGAGATTACATAGTATTCTATTTCTTAAATAAAATGTACTCTAATTTAAATTTAATTTTATTTTATTATTGAATTTTCTATTAAATTAGACCACAAAAAATGGTAAATTACTTTCATATAAAGGAAATTAAACTTACCCTGGTAAGACCAAGGTTTGTCTGCGGATATTACCAAGTTGATGACTAGTGCTATAAATTATCCAAGATTAATTGATTAGTAAATAAATAATGATTTATTACAAGTGATAACTACTTTAGTAAATATTTTTATAATTCAAAAGAATTAATGCATTAATTAGTATTAATATGATCTAGGTGATAAAAAGTCACTGATAAATAACCAATTATTACTGTTAATTGTTATTGAAACAAAAATATAAACTTGTTATAATAATTATTTACACCAAGATTAAATAAAAATAAAATAAAAATTTCTAATTGATTTCAATAAAAATATAATCTTGTTTATTTAGTAATATAACTGGTATGGGCAAAAATGACCATGCTAAAAAATACTTACGTATAATAAAAATTTGACACAAGACTTGTTTCGCCATAAATACCCGAAACGTTTTACAAAAGATTTGATCAAAAGAAATGAGAATTCAATATAAAAATAATAATTATTTCAAAGAATAGTTTTCTTTTATATAAAGAGGAAAAAGCGTTGAAAAGGTTTCAAATTTCTTCACAAATGAAAGCAAAACTTAATTAATAAAAAAACAGTAGTTTTCAAAGTCAAACACAAGTGTTGTTTTATTAACTAATTTTTCACATTTGAATTTCAAGTCGCGACACAGGCTTTACGATGAAATGACAATTTTTTCGCACAGAATAAGAGGGATTTGTTTTTGTTTTTTTCAATTTATATGCTTTGAAAAAGTCGGCGACAAAATCACTAAAATATTTTCACTACTTTTTTGAGTGAAAATCTCAATTCAAAGACACGAATCAATTGACTTAAACTATCAAATATTTGTCTCAAATATATTCCGACTCTTTTTTCTAGTTATCACTCAAATGATTAGATAATTTAAGCCAATAATTATCAGTATTACATGCTATTAAAAAACTAGCATGTTTATATTATATTAAAATAGAAAAAAAAGGATCAAAGAAGAAGTGCATCGTTTGTCGTAACCGTAATAATAGTGTCAATACTTAATACTCTTTGAAAATTTCGTCGACGAAAAACACACAAAAACTTCACTTTGAGTCTCAAAGACTGAACACAGAATTTACTGCAGTCATAGCACAGCATAGAATTCATAAGCGATTGATCCATATTCGCACAGTCAAAGTGCGACAGTGATTTTTGCCCTTGTTTATTTCTTCTATCATCTCATAATAAAAACACCAGATTTATATCAATCAATAAATGAGTAAACATTAGTCCATAAAAATATGACTTTTAATTAACTAATTAGTAAGTAAACACAATTATATAATTTAGAAACATTAAATTTTACCAAGTACTTAATATGAAGGTATCATTAAAATATTGCACAAGGCTTATTTCACACATGAACAGTGTCATTTTAAGGATAGCTTATCTAAACAGAATATTTGAGATTTATTTCATATAATAATAGCAAATGTTTTCGTTATCCGCAACCCATAAGTGTTATTGTTATCAATACTAAAAAGACATTCTGTGCTCTTAACTATTGAGAACAAGGGATGTATAGAGTGATGGCAAAGAAAATAATCTTGTTAAACTTATAATAAAAACGTGATTAGTATATTTATTAAATTCTATTTCAACAATATTGTGCTAGGTTATTTCTTGTACAATGTTTACTATACATATATATTCGCAAACCGTCTCTATATTTCAATTTGTTTTGTGTTCATCTCTGAGTTGAGGCACACCATAGAGTACTTAAACCCTCATATTTTAAGTAACGACAAAAGAAAAATTTTAGGCTCAAAATAGAATACATTCATATATAAATAACCAAGTTCATTTAAACATAAGTTTAACTCATTTTAATGAAAGCATATAATTAAGCTAAAATTTATTGGACCAGGCTAACAATTGAATAAAAATCATAACTCCAAGTAAAACAAAGAAAAACCCTATAGAATAAATATCTTAGCAAATAGAGAGATACCCTGGTCATAGGCTATACAGCTATATGTGGTGTTAAACAGATGCTGTGCCATACGTTTTCGCATCCATTCATCTCTAGTCAGAGGAATAAAGACTTTTTTATGTATAAATAAAATAAAAAAATGCGATCAAAACAAAACTGTATTTTAACACATTTTCTGGTGAATTGTTTTTTCCCCGAAAATATTGGATAAAATCTAAAACATTTCTAAAGAGCAGTCAATAAATCAATAAAATACATATCTATCGGAATATTCATGAATTCACTGGTTATTTGTTTTTCAATTTTTCACTAATTATTAATAAAATTCAGTGATTAATGCGCTCTCATTGACACCACTATCCCTGAGATGTCATTCATGTCCTGATTTATTATTATTTGAGCCGCTATTCTGTGCTTAATTTGTGCCGCTATTATCAGTTGCACTGAATATTTCAAAGTCTAAATTATTAATAATTATTAAATAACTTTTAAATCAAATGAATATCCAAAACATTATTACATAAAATCATTAATTAATTAAATTTACTTTTAATTACACTTTAAAACTGAAAATTCTTGGAAAATGAAATTCAATTTTTCCTCTTTTGTTAGAATATTTGTTTGTTTTTGATAAGTTATCAAAATATATTGTCTACTATTTGCTAGGTGAATTGCTCTTTAAAGTGTTTCTTTTTCGGGAAAGTGTCAATGAAATAGACTTTAACTCATTTCAAGGATTTCAAAGATAATGTCATTTCATACGAATTGATTGACTTATTTGTACTTTATATTGAAAATGTAGATAGTTCATTTGATTGTTCAATTGATAATCCATTGATAATTGTATTTCTATAATACAATACATTGTATTAATTCTATGGAACAATACGTATATGAAATGACCGTTTTATATACCGCACATATTAGACCTATATTTGTGCCGACGGCAGTGCCCAACCTTTGATGGTTTGGATATAGGCCTAATTGACAGCTACCATTTACTGATATAACCAAGTTAGATCTTATTCTTCAATAGGAATATTATAACAACTTAACAGGAACTATCTGCTCATCAACTTGATTTGTGACAAGAGCATTTCAATCAACAATCAATCAAACAAATGTTGTAAACATTTTACTCTAATTATATTAAACAAATAATCAATGTATGTTTTAAACAAGATCAATTCAAATAATGAAATATCTATACATTATCTTTACATATATATATATATAAAATAATAAATGGATCTAGTTTATGGTTAGTTAGCTTGGTCAAGTTAGAGGATCAAAGGAATTAGTTATATATTTTAATTAAAAGAAAAAAATAATGTATAAAATATTAGTCACCGAAGACTCCCAACGAAATGTCAATTGTCTTAAGATGTTGTCTCATATCCACAGAAGTGAACTTTTAATGTAATTAAATAGAACAGAATGGAACTAGGCTGTTTATTTGACTTATACTTTGTTTTCCGGGTTAAGCATAAGATTTTTGTTGAAATTAATTAATTATTGAATTTCAATAACAAAATATATACTAAATTTGGAAAAATCTATGCAATAGTCCAACAATTAATGGTTTGCCTCCGGGTTATAGGCATTGCCTTTACTTAACGACTTTGAAATCGATATTAAACTTGACTTTTTCATTGAATCATTCAATTAAAACGTGATTTTTACTCTAAATTCTTATTTTGCAAAGTTAGCAAGTTTCTTTCCAAAAAAAAAAAACAAATTCATTCAAATAAATGAACATAAATTAATTTCAATCAGCAAGATCAATCTTTTGGACAAAACGCAAAATAACTAAATATAGGCTTAAATAATGTATGCATTGAGATAAACAAGATAATTTTTCATTCTTATTCATTCCAAGGAATTTTTGAAATGCATTTCAAGTGTTAACAGTTTTAAGACTCTTAACAAATCGCAACCGAAAAGACTTTCTTAGCGAACAGTGGAAGACATCCAACAGTGAAGTGTCCAAACGTTTCAGTGAATAGTATGCACAGAAATATTTGATAAGTGGGTGACCCCATGTGAACCCGGCACTCGAATGCTTCTGTTCATCAGTTAGCTCTGCAATAGCCAGGGATAGGCATTAAGGATACAGAAACGGAAAGTACTTTCTTTTTGGTGTGTTTATGGGCACACCTTTTTAAATATGCAAAGAGATAGCTATTAAGGGCGTGTACTTTATGGGCTCACAAAAATAAACAGCCCTTAAGTCCAGATCCGGTTCATAAAATAGGCGAAGAAATCTCTGGCAAAAAGTAGTCATTTATCCAATAATTAATGTGATTATAGAATACATACCTTTTATTCAAAGAACAGACTTTTTGTCAAAAATAATGTTAAATGAGTTGTTTATCGCTTGTTTTCCGCTTCTTAGAGGGTGTTGTGTGGGTGTATGTGCAGGGAGTCAAGTTATCAATGCACTTTTTATCTTTTAATAGGAAAAATGAATAATTTGCTCTTATTTTAATAAATGTTGCTTGGATATTCTTTTTTTTGTGGCAATAAGTCATCATGGAAAATTTAATCAATTGTTTTATATTTCACTTTAATTTTGTTTTCGATTATATTGTGATTTACTAATAAAATGTAGAAAAAAAATTATTCTTTAACCATTAATCATCAAGCAAGATTAGAAATCACACGCAAAGGATATATTCAGAGATGACTAAAGAGTTGGATTCTAAGGGGGGGTCAAAGGGAGTATTTTAAATAATGGGTCAAAAATATTGCCGTTTTTTTCGTTGTTTTTAAATACGAAATACTTGAGACTATTTTATGTGATCTTAAGTTCAAAAACATTATTAAAAGTCATTTACATTAAAGTATAAAAAAATTTACATTTTGTCACAAAATTACTAAAATTTTGGGGAAAAGAAGGGGAGGAAACCATCCTTGGGATCATTTTGTCAAATTTTCGACTCTAGAAAGGTTTCTGGAATACCACTCTGGAAAACGACTCGATTACCCATCCCTGGATATATTACATAACACATTAGTAATGCATTTTGAAGAGAATTTTGTTTATTAATAATAAGATATACACTAATGTCACTAATAATGCAAATATTATTGACTCGTAATCATTTTATTTGATTTACATTTAAGTATTCTATGAATTCATAGTCTTATGAATCATAAGTTGTGATAATATATAAAACAATCACTAAATTATTCCTCACATAAAATGTTTCCATTCTTTGAGTAATTTTAATCCTATAAATAACTATTTTTTTTTTGATAACAAGATTATTCCTTAAATATAAGTTGTCCTAAATTTCAAATAATAACCTTGATAATGATGAGAATATTTTATCAAAGCTATTAATCGAGTAAAATTATTTTTATTTACATTTTTATTACATTTTTTTTTGGAAAGTTTTCATTAAAATTATTGTTCGAGAAATTTCGATCATGCTAATTTTACAAATATTTTAAAATTCAATCGAGATAATGACGTTTTATTCTTAATAAAATATCTTTTATCACACAAATGTATCAAATATTACCTTGAATAGTTTTGGATTGTGCCAAATGGCATATTATATAATCCAAGGTTTGCTTTGCCTTTAAATACAATTATATGAAGTTTTTTGCCCTTTTATATACCCTTACTATTATATTAATGCAAGATTCAAATCAGTTGTTTTTAATAAAATAGCATGTTTATATATTTATAAATTGTTTAAAAATTTAAGGAAAACTAGTGAATTGGGCAAACAAACAATGAAGCAAGGACATATTTCACTTCTTGCAAAAATGTTTTCTAATCTTTTGTACTATTTATTGATAGAAAACCTTCGATTAAAACACGACTTTTTGAACTTATTTTTCACGAATTTATTTATTTATTATTAATAGAATTGAAGACAAGGAGATATACATATAAAAAGGAATAAGATAAGAGCTACACAAACAAATTTAGCTTGTTAAGAACAATTTTCACTATTACTTGAGGGGTTATTTACTTGAAATTATGTTAAACAATGAGACAAAAATTCATTTTAACATAAGATTAAGGAATTCCTCTGAAGTCTCTTATAAAGTATCACATGCTTTGAAGGAAATGGCGTCGGCTATGTTCTCAATCGGAGGGTCGAATACAGTGGTCACACCTCCATTGCATTCAGATTTACATTTGCCGCCATTTATTCTGAGTGTCGCGTAGACGGGAGTGATCTGAGAAAGACCTTTGCCGTGACATCCATTTGGATCATCAGCTAAAGCGAAAGTCAATTCATCGATCTGTCCGCCCTCACACGGACCGTCTGTTATTGAACCCGTTCTCATTAAAATTGAATTACCTAGAATTAAATTCAAACATCATTTTTTAATTCAAGTATTTGTGACTATTTTTTTGTGGTTTAACCCATTAATTATTTATGACTTTATTCTGTTTACAGGAATAACATTTAGTGACCTACCATTCAAAGAGACGGTATAGCTGTGTATCATAACATCGATATTGTGGGTGTCGTTACCCATTTTCACCGAATATGTAGTGTTTAACGGATCATAACTGAAGTGATTACAGGAAACTCTGTCTGACTCGTATCGGGCACTGGCCTGAACTTCATTCACTTTGGAGTCCTCATCGCACTCGTAGTAACGAAATTGGCTTATATTTGATTTCATGGCTGGTGTCAGGACTGGACTCAAATGGATTGAAATTTTAGTTAATTATCTTTCAGATAATGAAAAGTTTGAAATAAAGTTGAAAATATTATTCACAGAATTGCTAGAAAACATTTCTTTATTGATTTGAGGAAATTACCTATCTTCTTTTTCGTCTATTTCAATAAACATAGAATAAAATGTTAATTTTTAAAAGTTAGTTTAATGGAACTGTCTGTTAACTGTTCTTGTTAACAATATACTTCAATCATTAAAGTATTAATAAATGTTAACTAAAAATATTTTAACCAAAAATTAGAATAAAATGCTTTTAATTAAAATATTCTAAATTTAATTTAATATAAGTTTATTAGAATTTATATTTTATTGAAAAATTATATTAGTTTTACAGGAATTTATTTTTTTTAATTCAATTAAAAGATAAAAGATATACTAGGACATTTTACCTAAAGCAGCACCAATTTGCAGTTATGAAAGTATTAAGATTATTTAAGATTATAGTATTATTATATTATTGAAAATGATATAGATAGATTTATGGACTTACAGAGAGATTCTTGGCCATATGAAACAAAGAGATTCATTGAAAAGATCAAGCAAATTGGTAACCAGTAACTTTTCATTTTTTAAGGAATAAAATTACTTTTTAACGAAAATAAAAAAATACTTATTTTTCAAAAAACAACTGAAAAAAAACAGTAAATATAAAACGACACCAAAAAAACTTCAAAATAATTGTTTCAAATGGAAATGGTTTGAGTCGAGTCTTGGTTAGATACAAGTAAGTAAGTTTTATGAGAAAAATCCAGTTCAGTCACAAACTTTATTATCTAATTTCTTAAATGATTTAAAATGAAGGTTAAGACAGAATTAATACACTTTTTATTCACTTTTTAAGACAAATCGACTTAAAGCTAACGTTTGGCTCAGAGGCGACCAACACTTGTGGACCACCTCTTCCTTGTACTACAACTGTATTTTCTTAATTGAATCTTAAATCTTAAGGAATTGGTGTTCAGACATATGTCGGACATATACCTGTTCTTTGGTTTTTTTTCAGCTCAGAATTTAGATCAAGGCTTTCATCCGAGAAAATAGTCGTTTCTATTGAAATGATTCATAACTTTCACATTTTCTGAAACATAATTTTCTAAATTAACTTTTAAAGTAATTATTCGTTTGATTTTTTAAAACAAATACCAATTATTTTTAATGAAGAGATTTTAATTGGGATGATCAAGATGACATACTTTTATGGTACATTTAGGGGTAGTTCTTTGCAATTTGCTCAATAAACTAGGTTAGTTAAGTTCAAAATATACTATTTAATGAAATGTTTTCATGTTAATTTTATAAAAATAACATTTATTAAACATTTTTTTACATAAATAAATTTACTACCTTGATCATTTCCATTGATAATTATAACTTTCAACATGAGTTAAATCGATTTCCAATTAGTGAAGAAAACTAATGATTGAAAAGAGAAAGAAAATAAATCCTAGATTACAATCGAAATCCTTTCGAGGTATTCATCAAAAGATATTTTAAGAGAAGAAAAAAAATGATTTCAAACATTGAATGAAAATTAATGTGTATTTCAACGGATTATGAAATAAATTTTTTATTTTAATAATAGATTTGAATTAAATTTGATTTTATGCTTCAAAACATTTGAAACTTATTCTCAAAAGAAGACAAACATTTTTAAAGAGAAAACTTTGCGATAAAATAGAATTTTATTATATTATGAAAAATGACTGTTATTTTCCATTAAAATATTCCTGAATATATTTCTTTAACAATTGTTTGATAGATAAGATATCATTAATATTATTCTTTAGAATTGAGAAAATAAACTGATTTCTCATTGAATTTTAGAAAATCGATTGAATAGAAAAATGAATTCTTAAAGAAATAGATTTTGATTTTCTATTTGAAACCAAATAAATGTAAAAAATTTAAATAATTTTCAAATAAAAAAAATTTCCTTTTTTTGAAAAGTCTGTCGAATGAGACTAATCATTATAATTTTAAATATAAACAGGCTAATTTTACCTACTATTGTTTACGAAATAGTGTTGCACATCACTGATTTGGATCAATGAACTAGCACTTTAACCTTCTAATGATTTCTTAATTAGATTTAAAAGTGAAATCACATTTTTCTTATTTATATTTTTTGCTTTTCCTTAAAAATAATGGAGTGAGTGATGGGGAGAGAGAGAGGGAGAGAGGGAGAGGGAGAGAGAGAGAGAACAATCAATAATTTAAGGAAAGTGTAATTTAAAAGAAAGAAAATTGACTCAAATCTCATGTGAACTGATATAAGCCTAAAGTTAGACATAAAAAGTATGAAAATAAAGATAAATAGTATTTGAAATCTCTTTTGGATTTATTCACTTTTAGATTAAAAATTGATTTCATTAATTTTTTTATAATGTTTTAAAATAAAGACATCTCTAAAGTGACTATTATTTTTCAAATAGTCTTGAATTATAATTTATAAATTTCAAATTAACATGCACCTATTAAATCATTAATAAACTATCAGGAATATAATGAGGTAATAAATATAAACAATAAAAAGGAAAATCCTTTTCTAAACTTATTCTAATATCAAAGAAATTAATTCAATTAATTAAAGTGACACTGTTTCAAAATGAGCCTGACCCTTAAACTTATTAATAAATAAAGACCTAGTCTCTATTTTAGATTCTTAAAAAAAAGGTTTAATAGCAATGATTTATATAAAGTTAAGTCAATATTTCCAAATAAATTCATTAAAACATAATTAAACAAATCATTAATTGAGTTTTAGTCAATTAGTGTTCCAAAATAGCAGCTGGCTCATTTACAGGTTTATCCAGGTTCATTTTAAATGAATTTATTAATAGAATTCATTATTTGACGGATTATTTTTCTAGTCTTTAAAAATAACCTAAAAATAGAAATGAATTACTATTTACTAATAAATTGTATTTTAATTGCTTTAAATATTAGTCTAACAAAAGGAGAGTTAAGTCAAAAACCCGTTGAAGTATCGATTAGTAAGTAAAAGTAGTAAATCTATCATGGTGATCTATATAAATCTCATACAAATATAAGGTATTTTGAGCGGAACCACAACCAATACAACAGCTGAGGCCAACTTCACATGTCATCCGACACAAGGAATATATGTCAGAGAAATTACGGGAAGATTTAACTTAAATCAGTCGTTCATTCCCTGCACTGGAATTAAAAGTGTTGTTCAGAACTACGCTTTCAATATATCGACGTTTGGAGGAAAACAACAGACACTTTACGTCAAAGATTTGAAAACTGTTTCGTTTTATTTCGGAGGTATTCCTCTTTCATTAAGGGTTGGCATCACTGCTAACTAATTAAGAATAACCTATTGTTGATTAGATTAGAATAACCATGGCAATTTTATTAATTATGCCATTCCTTACAAAATGATGAAATTTGTCTTAAAATTAGTGAATATCTTATTTGAAAAACAGGCGAACAAATGGCGATACAGAGGGGACCCATTGAGGGAACCGTTTGTAGTCCAGGAAGAATAGTTCTGACCCATTGGTTCCGGAGTGAAGAACCGCTGTCTTGCAGTTCAACGAAGGGATTGACACGCATTGAGTCTCCGACCTCTACCTTCAGAATAACTGGAGACAAGTGTGAGGTCTTCTGTACGGGTAGTTTCAAACTGGAATATACTCCAGGACTCAAGAATTCGCGTCTCCCGGGAGTGGCCTCACAGCACAACCCTATGTCGTTGACATTAAGACCATTTCAACCGATAAACTCAACACAAATCGGTTGAAAGAATAGCAGAAAATTATCGAAACACTATTTATTAAAAAGAATTTATTTTTAAAAATATATTAAAATAAATTAAATAAACATTTAATTAAAATACACTTTTCTTGAGCTCAGAATTTGAATCCCTTTTGCTGTAAGTCTTCTTTGGCTTCACTTATCTGTTGTTTGAGCTCTTCATAGGCTTCTCGACAGTCATTGAATGT
>JAQIXI010000599.1:0-20968 GCA_034700165.1 Galumnidae sp. Gr-Ori-00277
AAAATCTTCTAATTTATTCGGGAATCGAATAAAATAGAGTACCTTTTCATCTGGGATATAGCACAGAGCAAGCTTGAACTTTTGTATAGTTCTTTTCAATAATTAATAGCTATTTGTTTGTATTAAAAATATTCGATAGTATTAAGAAAATTATTATTAATTTTTGAATGACCACAACTCAAAGCTCAGGTTAAAAAGTTTGAGAAAAATATTTTATATTAAAAGTTTTCTGTCAGACAAATTCAGTTGTGCCCTCTCTTTTAAATGAATCAAAATGAACTTGCATAATTTTTTAAAAACAAATTATATAATTTGTTAGTTTCTCACTTCGAGGCGGAGTTTGTTATTAGAAAGTTTGTTTGATCTAGGTAAGATAACTAAACTAAGTGTTTAATAGAATTAGTGATAAATTAAAAATTAATTTTTAAGAGAAAAACATCATTTAATCTGATTATTAAATTATCAAATATTTAATTAAAGCGATTAATTTGAATTCATTTGAATAAACAAATGCCGATAAACTTATCTTTTAGTTACTAAACTTAATCCCAAACGGAATAAACTGTTCATTAATTTTGAACAACAAATTAGTTTTTTTTGTTGATAAAATGTAATGCACTGTAAGAGACTGTACGGCACTGTAAGGCTCTTATATTTATAATCAAAGAGAAAGTGATTTTGAAGATATAATATATGCTATTAATAAAAGTTTGATATCAAATATAGTCTGATCTTTGGTTAACTTCTTTTAATCAGAAAATTAGGTCCTCTTCACTGATAAGTGAAAGTTCATAGACTCTCAAAAGTAATGTTCTTTTTTTTAAAGACTACCCAATTAGTGAACAGCAGTGGCACAGGTAGGGGTACTCTATTTTGAAAGTGCTCTCAATGAATGAGTTGTGACTGACCTCTGGTAAAATGAACTTTTACTTCGAGACATTTTAAGTATTGGCATAAATTTGAGATTTACTCGGATTTATCAGTCATTTAAGAAATAAATGCTTTAATTGAGAGATGTTTTAATTAGAGAATAAGTAATAAATCTAAGAATAATCGGAAGTATTTTTATGATTTCGCTTTAAATCAAATTCTTATCATTAAATCTTTATTAAATGTTTACATGAAATGTAGGAAAAGAGAAATTTAAATAAATCAAAGACTTAAATATCACAAGAGATGTATCGCAACTCATTCCTTATCGAGAGATATCCTAAAAAATTAGATCACTTTTTCCAAATTCAGTGAAAATTTTATTCAAAATTCACGTTTGAATGAGAGCTCGAATTGAAATTTTCAAAAAAAGATGTGATCACTAAAAAAGATTAATCAAAAGATGTGCTTATCGTTTATCATAATTCATAACTCCCGGCAATGTTTGTCATCGTTTTCAATGATTAGACGAATAACAAATGAATATTCGGTTTCGGATGCCTTTAATCGGAATTAATTAATCCAATAATACATCACTTCCTAAACAAATGTCAGCGAAAGTATTGGTCCACAGACTTGAGGTGTTTTAAATAAATTTCAAATGAATAGCGATTCGGTATAAAAGAAGAAGACTTCACAACTCAAGTCATCAGTTGATACAACTCTCAAAGCAATTGAAGACAAATTTATTGAGAAAATGTTTAAAGTAATTCATTTTTCATTAAAAAGTGTTTTAATTTTTGTTTAATTTTTTTTCAAAGATTGCGGTAATTCTGTTGTCTGTGACTCACGTTTTTGGAAATCCTATGGGCGGTGCTCTCGGAGGTATAGGAATCGGAGGTTGGGGTGTAGGACTTGATGGAGGAATAGGACTCGGTGGCGGTAAAGGTCTTGGTATCGGCGGTTTAGGCGGTGGTATTGGACTAGGGAATGGTCTTGGTCATGGTGGTGGAATCGGTATCGGAGGACTGGGTGTAGGAGCGGGTGGTTTCATAGGAGGTCTCGGAGGAGGTATCGGCGGATGTGGTCTCGGAGGCTGTGGAGGCGGTATAGTCCCGGCTGCCATTCACTCAAAACGACACTATGAAGTGATTCCAGTGCCGACTCTCGACGAGCCCCCCATACCTCAAGTGGTCGACGTTGAGGCCAGTCATCAACCTTTGAAAGTGATCTTCAGATCTGCTTCGAGTCCAGTTCTTGTGGAACAGATTCATCATCCAGGAGAACCCGGACACGTTGAGGCCACCCGATCTGAAGACGAACCCCATCGCGTTCTCCACGAAGTGCACCGACCAGTCATTCAAGAAGTACGAGAAGTTATTCAACCCTTCCGTCGTGTCGTCCAAGAAGTAAGACCTGTTCTCGAAGAAGTCCATACTTTGGTGGCTAAACACGACGGCGGAGGTCGAGGAGGTTTGGGTATCGGAGGTGGTATTGGAGGTGGTATTGCAGGTGGCGTTGGTGTTGGAGGCGGTTTTGTCGATGGTGGTTATGGTAATGACCTTGGTCATGGTGGAATTGATGGCGGTATTGGTTTTGATGGTGGACTCGGGGGTGGACTCGGGGGTGGACTCGGAGGACACGGCTATAAGGGAAAGAAGAAGGCAAAGAAAGCCGCCCGCGCTTAACCACATAAGCACTTAAACCATATTTTTGGTTAACTATTCATTCATTTAATTTTTTTATGAATCGATATTTAATTTATTCCTAATTTTAAAGATATTATTATTTAATTCAAATGATATTTATTTCAACAGAAGTTTTTAAATAATAATTTCATTCATTTATTAAATAAATTATTCATTTCAGACAACTTTTGTTGAATTATACACTTGTACTTACACTTGTACTTGTTCAAATCATTTAAATGAGTCAATTCAGTCAAAGTCTGTCAAACACTGAATACAGTGACTAAAGTGTACCAAGTTTTAACTAAATTCAAATAAATCATTACATTTTTACCAAGATCAATTCATTCCAATGAGATTTATTGCATTCTATTGTTTAAGACCTAATGATTAAGACTTTTAAAGGTTCACTTATTGTTTACAATATTATAGTTTGTATACACTTAACTGCCATTTTTATGAGCTAAGCCGTACAGATAATTAAGTTCATAAAAATAGATGTTCACACAAATGGCAGTTAAGTGTATCATATTTTTTGTTAATAAATAATTTCTTTATTTATTGTAAATAACGTTTATTAAGAATAAGTTAAATGTACTTGTTTATGTCGCATACGCTAATATTTGTCTATAGCTCGACCGGAAAAGTTAGGAAAAGCAAAAGTTTATTTCTCTAAAAGTGGAAATTCCACCGAAAAATATTTGGAGAAAGTTCTCCAGAAATTGTGAACATTTCCTTTTTGGTCGACACTAATTCCTGATTTGAAATTTATTTAATTAAATCAAATAAAATATAATTTCAATTAAATTGTCGTAAAATTTATTGGATTTTAATATTATAACATATCTTTAAATGTAGATTCTGTAAATAAATTAACCATGATAAAATCTTAGTGATTTTCAAGTAACTTATTAATTATGATTTCAAGATATATAACTCTCTATAAAATGTGTCCAAAATCTAAACAAATTGTTTGCTCTTAATATCTGATTATATTTAAATTTATTTTTAAAAATCCTATGTTTGAGTGCAGACATAAAGAAAGTATTAATAATGAAATTAAGAAAAACATTTGCTTTTAATTTATATCAAAGAAATGAATCATTTGTTTCAAAACATATATCATATAAATTATATATTATATCATATAATTGATGGTCAGATAAATAAAATCAAAGACTAATTATTTTTAAATTATGTCTTTGAAGTATCACTCATTTAAAAATTGACATATGAAAAGTTACAAATTGTGACTCACAAAAAAGGCCATTTACTGGAATACATAAGTTTAACAAAATACCCATAAATTGCAATTATACTGTTAGTATTGGAACTATACTATCCTTATCCAAAGTCTGGTCGTTTGGCTTTTCCTGTATTAAGTTTGTTATCAAAGGATTTTTTAACTAATTTTAAAGTTTTTATATAAAATTGCAATAAAATGAAGTTCAAGTCATAAGAATTATCATAAACTATCAAATTGTGACAGGTCAAATTTCAAGCACCTTCAATAAATGTAACTTGATAAATCAGAATTATAGTACAATATTCTTTCAAAATCTTTAGACACTTAAAAGAGGGAAAGCATTAAAAAACATGAAATGAATGAAAATTGAAGTGAAGAGGATATCATCGGACATGAAATCTAATTAATAAAATCAATTAATAAATTAAAAGTCGTCTTAAAAAGTGAATGAATTTCACCCAAATCTTTAGAATTTAATTAAAATTAATTGAATCGAAGAAAAAAAATAAAATAAAATCTTTGAAAATCTGATAAAACATTAAAATTCAACGAAAAGGCATCAGATATTTATTGAATTGGAAGAGACTAACATTTTCCTCGTTAATTACGATAAGAAAATATTCTTATGACTATTTGATTCCTACTTCGAATAAATTGTGATAATCCCTTTTCACTTTTTTGCTCATCAAATGTTTAGATATATTCTATGATAACTAATATAAAGTTCAGATTCAACACATTTTCTTGAATTACAAATAATTTTCTTTTATTTTTTCCTTTAATTCAATTATGAAAAGTATTTAAACAAAATTTATTCGACACTAAAACTCATTCAGTCTTTCATTCGAATCATTTGAAGATTAAAATGTTTTTCGTGAGTTTTCACAACACTTTTCAATCAGTTTTTCTCAATTCTATACACTTTTCATAGGCTTTGGTCACACTCTTGTGTTTGAGCACTGCTTCAGCCGTTCCCGGGGCTGCTCTCGGAGGTTATGGTTTAGCCGGTGGTCTCGGTTATGGAGGTGTTGGTTATGGAGGTGCTGGTTATGGAGGTGTCGGTTATGGCGGTGTCGGTTATGGCGGTGTCGGTTATGGCGGTGTTGGACTTGGAACTGGTTTGGCGACTGGAGTTGCTACTGGAATAGCCCATGGTCCACTTCTTGCTGCCATTCATAGTAAAAGACTTTATGATGTGGTGCCGGTGCCCACTATCTCAGAACCGGCACAACTCACTCAAATCGAAGTCGAACCAATTGAAAGTCCCGTTGCTTTTAGATTCATTTCAAAGTCTAGTCCAGTTGTCATCGACCAAGTTCATTTGCCAGGAGAACCAGGCAAATTGATTGAAAGCCACTCAGAAGAAGAACCACATCGACTCATCCATACTGTGAGCCGACCAGTGATCCAAGAAGTCCGTGAAGTGATCCTACCCTTCAGAAGAATCGAACAGGAGGTTAAGCCTGTTGTTGAAGAAGTCAGTACTGTTGTAGCGAAAGGCACCGGAAGACTTCAATCAGTAGTAGCCCCCGTTCAAGGATTAGCCGCCGGACCCGTACTCGATGCTGGACTCGCTGTTGATGGTGGTCTCGGACTCGCAGGACCAGCAATTGGATATGCCGGAGGCAAGGGATTAGGATTGGGGTTGGGGTTGGGGTTAGCCGGTAAAGGGGTTTATAGCAAATAATTCTTCCTTTCATTAATTTAATCAATGATTAAGCGATGAAACCATTCATTAGGTTTACCTCTAATTTAATTCTTAAACAAATTCTTTACAAATTTGTTTTGAAAATAAAATCAAATTAAAAAATTAAAATTCTTTTTATTTTTAATTATATTTCTGTCGTTAATATTAATACAAATTATTGATTAACTAATTTATGAATGTACCAGATAAAGATCTCAAAATCTTTAAGGTAAAAGATCTTTAGATCTTAAAAATACAATTTTAAATATTGTCTTAAAAACAGGGATGGCAAATGAACTCGATTTCCAGGGGGGTATTTGGCAAAATACCCCACCCTGGAGGCCAAAAACCTCAACACACCTAGTGCTTGTCCATAAACGTAATGTTAAGGTTTTCAAAATCCCAGGGGGGTATTTTGGCGATTTTTCGCTCCAGGGGGTATACGGGTAATACCCCCCTATTTGCCATCCCTGCTTAAAAATATTTCAAAAGATTTTAAATGTAAAGACGTATTGTTGAAAAAACTGTTTGGTAAGATTTCTTTGATAAAGAATTTCCAATCAATTAATAATTTTAGCAATGAAAAGTACCTAGTAATATTTTAAAGAAGTGGTTTTAGAAAATTTAAATTTAGAATTTTTAAAAATAGAAAAATTTAAAAATAATGTCAATTGAAAGAAATGAACGAAATTTCAGAATTAAAACATATATTCGGAAAACAAATATTTTGAAATATTTAAAGAGAAAATGTGTCGGAATATATTCTTTTCTGAAAGAAATTATAGCAAAAGTCTAATAAATGGATGAAATTTATTTTGAAATATTAATAAAATAATTATTTTTCCACAAAATCTTATAAATGATTTACACTTAAAATGAAAACATTATTCATAACAAAATCAAAATATGAAGACTAAGTAAAACCCAATTCATATCAAAATTATATAAATTATATTTAATTCATAATATTATGGTTTGAATCTCTATAAATGAGATTTAATTGTTTACTCATTTATTTAATAAATATTATTCTGAGGATAAAGTCTAGGAATTGAAGAATTCGGTTCAATCGGTTAATGAAATGTTTTCTTAAAATTACAAACAAAAGAAAAGAGTCGGCACAGAATGAAATGATTTAGAAATTACCGAAAAATAAATAACAAAAATAAGACTTTTAACAAATTTATGCCTTCTTTGATGAAGAATAGACTCCGTGTGCAGAGAGACCCAAAGCAGAGCCGGCAACAGCAGCACCATGGTCACTTTTTGCAACAACAGTGTGAACTTCTTCGAGAACGGGTCGAACTTCTTGTGTGACACGTCTGAAGGGCTGAATAACTTCGTGAACCTCTTGAATGACGGGTCGAAGGATTTCATGAAACACTCGATGGGGTTCTTCTTCAGTTCTGTGTTCTTCTACTTGAGGCGGACCCGAAGGAGTGTGAAGTTGTTGGACGTGGACTCGAGCGCCCAAAGATCTGAACACGACCTGAACGGGTTCATCGAGACCGGCCACATCTAATACTTGAGGACCTGCGAGGACGGGAGCGATGGGAGCGGCCGCCACCGGCATAGCATAAGATGCTGCTCCTAAACCATTACCCCATCCTAAGCCATATCCTAAATTTGCCGCAGAATAAGAGGCACCGATTGGAGCCTTAAAGTTATTGGAAAGACTGGTGAGTCCGCCGCTGAGAACGGGTGCATAACTTGCGAGGCCGAGAGCGGCGGGCACTGCCTCACAACTTATAAATGCAATGACGACTACAAAGAGCTATAAATCATAGAATTCCACAAAAAAGGAGTTCAAAACAAATCAAATAATTCATTGAATGAAATAAAAGTTTTGAGACATCGACTGAACACTTACTCTGAAAAGCATTTCCACTGAAAACCGATTTTTGACGAAACGATTAAATGAATGACTAAAACGACGAAAATCTATGAAATGATGAAATTTAATAAAGTATTTAACGTTTTATACTTTGTTTGCAATTCTAACTTTGACTCAACTTTTGATAAGAAAAGTGAACTAAATTTAGTTTTCAGTGAATTTTCATTAATATTTTTCACATTTAATGAAAATTATAATCACTCGAAGAGATATAAAATGGATAAAAATCGTAAAAATTGTGCCATAAAGTGAACACTTTCTGTTCAGAAATCCATTAAAAATCAGATAATTTTTTGAAGAAGTCTTAGTTTCCATCAAATGATTATATTTTGTTCGAAAAACAGATCATTGGGTTTAAGACTTCCGAACGATAAGACTTATCGCAAATGAATCTCAGGTATAGTTTTAATCCTATTTTACTCTCTTTCGGATCAAACATTTCGTAAATTAATTACATTTAAACTCTCATTAAACGATGTTTTCGTCCATTTATTTATGTTTTGTAATCACATCTAAATTCAAATAATTATTAAATATTTTGTAAATAAAACTATCGATAAAATTGAGTTAAACTTTTCATTAGTTAATAAAATTATATAATTTTTCTACTAATTCTATACATCAGTTGATTCTGGTGACAATCTAGTACAATTAAATACATAAATTGATGAGTAGATAATTTTGAGAACATTTTACAGGAAATGATGGTCTTCTTAAAATACCTTTGCTTAAAGTACCTGTGTGAATTGTTTGGGGGCAGATGACAATCAGTTATCAGATAATAGATTATTTCTAAACTTTCCTATTGATTGATTTTATCATGTTTATTTTTTGATGTGTCAATTAATGAAATCCTCAATTGATTCCACTATTTATCAAATTTTTATCTGATTTTCATTAAAAGTGTTAAAATTGAGTTACATTTTATGACTAAAATATACATTTCTTAGTATTTTATATATAATTTATAATTAACTATATTTAAGAGAATCAATATTTATGAATATATCCAAATCATTAGGACCTAAATGTGCATAAAAAGTTTTTACCATGATCATTTTGCAAATAAAATATTCAAATAAATTTAATTTAGAGTTTTATTCATTAATAAAACAAATATTAATTCAATTTAATTTAGATTTTAATGAAAGTTGACTAACATATTGTTGCACGAGTATTTTGAACATGATACTAACCAGGATTATGATGGTAATACTGTTAGAATATAATTTTATGAATCCTTCTTATGAAAACAATAGGGAGCGCCGATAGTGGCCTCCCAACAGCAACCTTTCTTTTGGCACTCCGAGGCAGTGGTCTGAGCGTCGCCGCAGTCCTTCTTTTCTGAGTTTGACATTTCACACTTCGAGTCGTGATTCTTACCATGG
The DNA here is from genome assembly GCA_034700165.1 of Galumnidae sp. Gr-Ori-00277. NCBI lineage: Eukaryota > Metazoa > Arthropoda > Arachnida > Sarcoptiformes > Galumnidae > Galumnidae sp. Gr-Ori-00277. The sequence goes on from JAQIXI010000599.1 coordinate 8,774, forward strand.
GCATAGAAACAAGCAGGGTAACCAGCAACTTCTATATAACAGCAACCTTTGGCTAAACATGATTTTGGGGTCCAATTGGGATCACCTGAAGCGCAGTCAACCTTATCATCGTCTGCGATGTTCTTACACTCCGCCGGGTTTTCAGTTACAGTCGAATCAGTGGTCGAATCATCGCTTGAAGTAGTGGTCACTTCAACTGTAGTATCGGTCGCAACAGTTTCGGTGGCGATCGAGTCAGTAGTTGAGTCAGTGATAGAAACAGTAGTGGTTTCAGTGACTCCTTCTTTGGCATAATAACAATAGGGAGCACCCGGACTCATTTGCCAACAACAGCCAGATTTGATGCATTTGATTTCAGTGGTGTCAGCGTTACCGCAATCGCGTCGTTCAGATACAGATATCATACAACGGGACTCATGTTTATTACCAAATGGATAATAACAGGCAGGAAATCCGGGAACTACCGCATAACAACATCCTTTGGCCACACAGGAGTCTGGGGTCCACGACTCGTGTTGAACACAATCTATTTTGTCTTCATTTGCGACATCAGAACAACTGCTGTGAACTCGACTCACGAAAACCAAAACTAAAATATGTGTTATTTTGAAAATCATTTTTAAAAATATAATTCAATCGATTTCTTAGAAATAAAGACTCTTTTTTATACTTAAAGTTTATCGTTAGACGAATCACTTTCTCAACACTTCTCTACTTTCTATTGTCTTTTAAAAGTTATTTTCTTTGATATAATCCTAATTTTGAGATAATTCCTAACCTTCACTAAAATCATCGATTATTTTAGTCCTTCAAAAAAATATTTTATAATCGAAGACAAACACTCCAATCCTTTTAAGGCATATAATTGAGTGCATTTATGCTACCATTAAAAGTTAACAAGCAGAAATAGGCTAAAGTATATGAAGATACCATTTGGTCAAAATAAAAACTTATAATAAAAAGGACTCAAATAATCAATAATTGATAAAACAATGAATTTGTATTAAACTTTATTTATATGAGTTTAAAAAACGAGTCTATAAATCAGTTATCAATTTATTCAGTAATGAGACTATACTTCAACAATAATATTGACCAGAATTTCAATTTGAGTGCAGAGCAGTCATAACAACATTAGTGTCTTAGGTTTTAAATATAGATTTTTAATAAACTTTTCGTAATTAAAGTTTGAATATAAGATATTTAAGAATAAATTATTAATAAATTGAAGTAAACTTTAAAACATTAATTAAGAGATTTTAGTTTTAAATTTTAATAAAATTATATTAAATTAATTACTTTTAATTCGATGTAGTATTTACCACAAATAACCGACTCCTAGCAAAAAAGATGGGGTGAAAAACAAATACTTACACAACATATTAGTTCGTAAATGTAATGAATAAAATTATTTTTCTATAAATGTTTTATTTGAGCGTAAAATTCAATTAAATTAAGGCTTTGATCGACTAATTAGTCATTTGTTGTACTTTTCTTTAGTATTAGAAAGTGATTCATAACATTCATAACATTATTTATTTATTGAGACTTTTGTAAGTGAGGCGGAACCGGAGGTTTTGGCAAATAAATAATACCCTCTTTTTTCTGGTTTTTATGATAATCTTCTATAGATTTTTTTAAAGCCTTGATATTAAGTCTGGGGTCATAATTTGGGAGTTGTGGGCACTGACACGAATTCCTTAATTGGATGGCGTCGTCCATAATTGAGTCCAAATAAATATAACGCGATTCATGAGTCGGATGTGTCGATAAAAACTCTAAATTAACGGGAATTTGAATGTCATCGGAAGCGAACTGAACCCCTTTTGTGCTCTCAATGATTGCCATTTTATGCCAGAAGGCACTCGTCTCGCGTACATCAAAACAAGCCTTCGCTGCCAACTGTAGTCCGACGATATCGGCTTCGGTTTCAAGCATTCGACTGTAGGGCGACTCCAAAATTAGTTTCATAACAAAACGTGAAATTCCGGTGACGATTGCGGCGGACCAGTCAGATGGTAAAACAGTCCAAACGATTCCAATAAGACATATAAAACCTAAATCGATGAGATGTACCTGACTTATCTACACATCAAACAAATAATTTAGTCAATCAATCAAATTATAGAAAGAAGTGATTTACCAATTCTGCGGAGTGACCTAACACTGAGTGCGCCATTTCGTGGGCCAGAATAGCACCTAATTGTTGGTCGTTATCACATAAGGCTAACATTCCTGTGAAGACAAATATCTGTCCGGAGGGCAAAACAAAAGCATTTTTAATATTGTCGTCGTTGACAACAGATATGGACCACTCCTTGTCGTGAATTTGTTGCAAATCATTGTTTTTATTGAGTAGTTGAGTGGCCACTCGCGCCACTCTTTTAGACGAGGGATGACTCGAAGGCAATAACTTATCCCTAAACATTTGGAGCTGAACTTCGAGTTCGTAGTCATTGATTTGTTTCAACTGTTCTGTAGTGAAAGCGAGGAATCGTTTCCTTCCGGTAATTGGAGTCTCTTTTAAATGACTCAAATAATAGACACTAAAAAGTAAAGCGATTGCAACGAATCCACTGAAGAACTTCCACTTTTGTCTTATTAACCAATCAATAAATAATTGTCTTTTATTTGGCGGCAAATTTGTCCACCACTTCCGCACTGCTCTGAAAAAGAGAAAATCAAATCATTTTGAGATGATATCAATGAAATACTAAAAGTGGAAAAGAGGTCATACCTTCCAGTGATAACTGCAGCAAATTTTGCCACATTTCGCACCACTATTGCAATCAATGGGTTATATCTTTTCGGTGACGTTTGAAATAAACACTTTTGATTCAAACTTTTAATTAATAATTCATTTGATTTGCGTTTCACTAATTTATTTGAAATTTTATAACAAAATATTTTTGAACTAAAGTTTTGTTTACAATATTTTAATGAACTCTTGGGAACCATTTCAGTGATTAATTGTCCGACTCTTCTATACATTAATAATCGAAAGAAAGCCATTATTTTTATTAATTTTTAATTTAAATAACTATTAATAACTAATTAATAAAATGCACTAAAATTTAACAAAAGATATAAACAAAAACACGTGACTTATAAATGACGACATCTGTTATGGACTCTATTATAGAACTTTTGGACAACTTTTGAGCAAGGCACTATTGGAAAGACCATTTCATTGATTTACCCATTTAATATCATTAATTTAAACCTTTAGTGTAATCATTTATTGAATGTCCTCGACTCTATTCAAATGTTTCAAGAATTTGAGATCTATTAAAGATTTGAAAAGTATTATCTATTACATTTGTATCATTTGTATGATCTGGTACAGTTTTGGCCAAATATTAAGAATTTGTTTCATTCAATTAAATTAAATCTATAATTAGAAGACTTTTTTTAGGGAACAAAAATCGGTGTTTAATGAAAATAACATTTAATTTAAGAAATAATTGAATTGAAATTAATTAAACAAAAGATTAAATTATAATTAAATTAATGAAAATCTAATGAATTAATGAATTAATGAATTAATGGCGAAATGTTTTGATCGAAAGTAAAGAACTCGACGTCTGTTTCGTCGGAAGTGTTTTCAGACAATTCATAAAATATAGAAACTCTTCGTTTCAGTGATTTTGAAGTTTTGTCGAAACGTTTTGAGAGTAGTTTTCGTTTGATATTAATCTTTAAATTGAATCGATTTTCGACCACAACTTCGTCCAACTTTTCGGTGATTTTCTGCGATTCGATGACAAGACTTGAATCAAATGAATCTTTTCTTTCGTTGAAATCTTTGCCAACAATTGAATTGACATTAGATTTGATGACAAAATCCGATTCGTTGTAAACTCTTTTTCGAGTCACCATTTGAGGCACTATTTGGTCATCACTTAAGACTTGAGGTCTTTGTTTGTGTTGAGAGTCCGGCACTTCATAAGTGTTGACATTATGAGTGGAATCCGACTCAGAATTGGATTCAATTGAAGGAACAATTGATTCGTTTAGAAATCGGTCAGAACTGCTGAAACTCGGAGTTTGTGGCACTTCTTGAAGTGAATCTTCAAAGACAACGATTGATGCCATCATTTATTTCTATTCAATTAAATACTTCTCAAAATAAAATCAAAGAATTGAAGAAATTATTCGAAAATATTTTCAGAACTTTTTTACAGTTTTTTTAATACAAAAGTTTTCTCTAAATTTTCCCAAAAATAGTATTAATTTATTGAAACGCATTTGAAATGAAAACATTTGAAACATCAGAAGTCGAATACAAACAAATAAATAATTAATTATTTAATTTTTATAATGAAATCAAATACTGAGTCAATAGTTTTGAAATTTGCGGAAATAATTGTAAACGAATTAATTTTCAGTAAATTTTATCTATTTTTGAGTCATAAACCAAATATAAACAAAAATCGACACATTTTTTAACTATTTTTTTGTTTTTGTTTTAATAATAATAAACCATTTTTTATATTTTTTTTACAATTAATTTATTTTTAAAACTTTATTTGTATTTGAGTTTAATTTTTCGGTAAAAATATGAATGAAATTTCCAAAAGAAGTTACGATCACTTCATTATTAGAGGCCATCCCTTTACCAGAGGTCGTAGTTATGGACAACAAACTAAAGACAAAATACATTTGAATCTAAACTTTTATAAAAATTCTGGTGTTTTACCCGATTATGAAAGGGTTCAACACTTCATAACTAATCATTACATGAAAGCCATTGAGAGGTACTATCCTTCGGGTCTGACAGAAATGAAAGGCATTGCAATCGGCGCTAATGTTTCCGTTGAAGATATAGTCCTTTTGAATGCGAGGTATGAATTGATTCGCTGGAAAAGACAAATGATTCGCGAGGGTAAAGGTCTTAATAAGGGTCTTAATGCGGGTCATTCCTCAGAAGGAGACCCCCAGGAATGTACGGCTGCCGTCTGTTTATCTAAGGCCACGAAATCGGGCGATGTTTTAATCGGACAAAACTGGGATATAAACCAAAGAATTCTAAACGAAGACATTGCAGTACTATTAGAAGTATATCCCGAACCGTCTGAAAACATTCCTCCATTTTTTGTATTGACCGAAGCGGGACAGTTGGGTCGCAGTGGTATTAATGCCAACGGATTAGGTACTCAAAGGTTTAATTTAAAATTTTAATAATTAATTGAATTTTTCAATAAATTAGGAATTGTTTCAATGGGTTTGTTCTCCAGTGAAGACAATTTCAATGATAACCCGAAAACCGATTATTTTCCGATAACTTTATTGCGACGACTATTCTTAGAATCCCCTAATTTTTCAATTGGTTTGAGACGAATGCTATCAGTTCCGCGACATTCATCAGTCAATATGATTGTGGCCACTGCTGAGGGCGAAGCCATTAATATTGAGATGACTCCAAACCAACACTTTATATCTTATCCATCGATTGAAACGGATGTCTACACTCATAGCAATCATTTTAAATCTGAAGGTTTTATAACCAATAATTCAGTGAAGGACACCATTAGAGGCGGTTCTACTCTTTTCAGAGACAGACAATTAGAAAAGGAATTAATGAAGAATTGGAAGAATATCGACGAAAATAATTTCGCCGATTCTTTTAAAAATCATTTGGGATTTCCTGACTCTTTGTGTCAACACATTCCTATTAAAGGAAAGGAAATGACTTCTAATTTGCCCAATGATTGTACTGTCGCTCATATTATCTATAACTTAACCAAAAGAAAAGTGAGGCTCTATAAGGGACAGCCCTGTCGTGATATTTACACTGAATATCATTTTACTCATAAATAATGAAATTTTATATTATATTATCAAAGAATTAATTAAATGTTTATTAATTTTGTTGAAAATTGAGCCAACGATACATTTTTTCTAATTAATGCAATTAAATTACGAGAGATTACTATCGATTCACATAAATGATTCCCTTATCATCACTTAATCAGTAAAGTGACATTATAAATGACCTTGGTTTTCTATTGGTAATGATAATAGTGGTGGTGTCAACACTTTCTTTTGTTTAAATTATGTTTTTATAAGTTTATCGATAAAAACATTAATGGATTTGAACACTGAAATAGAATCGTGTGTTCCGTCGAGTTTTCCCAAAGAGTCGGTCAAAATTGCAATCAATTATAAACCGAATAAAAACGATTTGTTTATAGTTTCGTATCCGAAATGTGGGACCACTTGGACTCAACAAATAGTTTATCTTCTGTTAAACGATGGAAGACCTCCTCAGAAGACAATTCTATTCAGTAAATCGATTCCATTTTTAGAATTTTGTGAACCAAAACCAGAAGAATTGGGTCAGAATAAAAAGCGATACTTCAAAACACATCTTCCCTTTCATTTAATCCCTTTCGATGAAAACGCAAAATATATTTATTGTTTGAGAAATCCAAAGGACTGTTGCGTTTCGTTTTGGTATCACGAAAGGGATTTCCCACTTATTAAATGTGAAGACTTTAACCAATTCTTTGATGTCTTTATGAATGGAAAGACTGGTTATGGCGACTATTTTGATCATATCTTGGGATGGATTAAACAAAAGAACAGAAATAATATTCTTTTCGTTAAATTTGAAGATTTAAAGAATAATTTTAATGAAGAACTCAATAGAATCGCAAAATTCATTTCAAACGACATTTTTATGCGAATCACTAATGATATGGATTTAAGAAAAAGAGTTATTGATTTCAGTGGCTTTGGATTTATGAGGAAAACCACAAACCAACAAATGAAGACATTTTTTAATATGTCCGCTGAAGAACTAAAAAGTGATGAACACATTTTAGACAAATTCAAAGACGCCTTTTCTAATATCAAACAAAACGAAAACATCGAAATCGAGACTGAAGTCAATTTTGTCAGAAAAGGAGTTATTGGAGACTATAAAACACATTTCAATGAATATCAGAATCAAGTTATGAATCATAAAATTAAAGACAAATTAAGTGAATTCCCAGAACTTATGGATGAATGGAACCAATTCTTAGAACTTTAATTTTAATTATTTTATTAAAACTATTTTCTAATAAAACTCCTAATAATTAGATTTGAATTTATTTATTAAATAATAAGAAAAGAAAATATTTGTAAATGTATTTGTGGTCATATACTTCTTTTTCTTTGACTATCACTCGATCGACTTATACCCCATTCTTGTAATTCTGATGTCGAGAATATGTTATGAACCGTTTGACAAAAGGCATAGACCGCAGCGCAGGTATAGAATACATGCGACCAGTTTTCAAGAGTTTGCTTTGAGGTGAAAACGATATAATACTTAATATTATATAATAGTTTATAATAAATATGTCACCCCTTGTGAGTAGAAGTTGGCCGCCGCGTACGGAGCGATAAATCCTGGAGTGTTTCCTAAAGAGTTGCAAATACCCATTAAAATACCGGCGAAGTCGGGCGCCATATCAACATAATTGGAATTAAAACCCGGATAACAACAACCATTGAGTCCAAGAGCTATAATGAAGAGTACAATACTTAGTGTTGCGTTACATTTGGAAAATATGACTCCAATGAGACAAACGGCCGGACCGTAAAAGGCTATAAACCAAAATTATTTAATTAAAACAATAATTTAATAAATTGATGTCAAACCGATTGAGTTATTTATTTTTCTTAAATTTGTTGAACTTATGATTTGTTTTTCTCTGATTTTGTCGGTTATATACGAAGCGATTACCGAAACCAATGCCTGACATAAATACGGAAGACATGAAATAACGCCATTCTATTAAAAACAATTAATAAAATATTTGTATATTTTTTATATTTACAGTTTGGATATCTAAGTGAAGAATCTTGGTGAAATATGTGGGCAATAGTGTCAAGATGGTTAGATAACCCCAATTCTGACCGAAATGTGTAATAATCATAGCGTAGAGTCGATATGAACTTAGAATGGATTTCCAGGGAATCTTTAAATTCTGTTTAACAATTGCTAACAATTAAATTAGATAATTATATTTACTTTTGAAATTACCAAGGAAGATTTTTCCTCTCCCTGTCCTTTAATTATAAGATCATATTCTGTTTGAGAGATATAGGGATGACTTTCAGGAGTATTGAAGACAAAAAGTGACCAAAAGACAAACCAAATAACACCCAAAGCACCCAAAACGTAGAAAATTGTTGGCCAACCCCTCTCATGACACAAATATCCGGTGAGGGGTAGAGTCACTACAGATCCAATGGCAGATCCCGCGAATATTATAGATATGGCTCGACTTCTTTCCATTTTAGGGGTCCAGCGGGACATCATTGCATTCATAGAGGGAAGTATCACTCCCTGAGCCAAACCTTGTAATACTCGAGTGACGAGAAAAGGCATAAAACCCGACTCCGCAGCTATGGGTCCAATCAAAGAAAGTATAGCAGTGATGAGCATCGAAACACCGAATATCCATTTGGCCCCAAACTTGTCGGCCAAAACCCCTGCCGGCAACTGAAGGATAACATATCCATAAAAGTAACAGCCAAGTATTGTTGCTTGCTCATGGTCTGACCATTGGAAATCACCATTTGTATAACTAGAAGAGTTAGAAACCTGTCCACTACATTCAGTGCCAAACGCCTGTGAAGTGTTTCCGTGTCTGACCATCGCTACGATCGCCACTCCTAAGAATCCTTTGTAAGCGTACACCAGAAACAAACCACAGGAAGTCATAAATATAAAGACATATCGCGCGGGAAAGTATCCAAAACATAACTTTCCCTCAGATTTTGTCATAATTTAAATCACTTTTAAGAATATAATCGAGAATTTAAACTAAAACTTATTTTATAAGTTATTTACGACTGAAGACAAACTAAATGTAATCAAATTATTATCATTTAATGACTGATAAAAGTTTAGTTTATTATTATTTTTTAAATCATAAAATTATATTAAAATAAGTAATAATTTTAAATGTCATTATGTTCTTGGTCTTTTTGCTCATGTATATTGTCTTCAATTTTGTCTATTCTTTGGTTGTCTTGAGTTTTATGGTTTCCCCACTCCTGTCGTTCTGATGTCGTGAAAAATAAGTAAATTAATTGAGTGAAGAAATAAACTGCAGAACAGGTATAAAACACTTTACTCCAGTTCTTCAGATTTTGCTGAAAAAAATAAAGTAATAAATAATAAATTGAAAATTGGAATCAAATGATTACTCCATCGGAATAAAATTGAGCTGCCACATATGGGGCTACGAAACCCGGGATATTTCCAAATGAATTGCAGAATGAGGTGAGCGCTCCCGTATATTCTGGTGACATATCAACTAAATTTGAAAGAAATCCCGAATAACAGAAACCATTTAAACCCATCGCTATTACGAAAAAGAATGCACTTAAAAATATGTCACATTTGGACAGAACTACTCCAATAAGACAGAGTCCGGAACCAATAAATGCTATAAATATTAAATAATTTTAATTTTTGTCATAAAATTAATTAATAAAATTTTTTAAATAATTGATTACCAATCGATTGATTGATTTTTCGAAGTAATGTTATTGAAATTCCTCTTTCCCTGAGTTTGTCGGTTATGTATGACACTAATGAAGAGACGACCGCCAAAGCGATGTACGGCAGACTTGATATCAAACCATTCTTATGACAAAAAAATTAATGAAATTTTATTATAATTAAACCTTTTATTACTGTTTTAATATCGATGTGAAGAATGTTTTGAAAATACGTCGGCATAAGTGAAAGAACTGTTATATACCCCCAATTGTATCCCATATGTGTTATTAATAAAGCGTAGACTGGATAAGATGTAAGAATATCTTTCCATGGTACTTTTGATACTTTTCTTGGCTTTTTAATCAAAATTATTTCAATGAAAACAGTCTTCAAATAATATTTTAGCGGAGATTTAAAAGATATTCTCAGAAAACAAATAAAAATAATTTAATCAAATTTTTTGTGAAATGAATTTTAAGAAAAATGTCACTCAAACTGATTGCTTACAGAATTGGTTCTGTCATTTAGCTGTCGGTCCTGTCCTTCGATTATTAGTTTCAGTTCAGATTCAGAGATAAACGGATGACTTTCTGGAGTTTCGAAGACAAACAAAGACCAAAAGACAAACCAAAGACAACCGGCGATACCCAATACATAGAAAATAGCGCTCCAACCCATCGATGGATTATTACATAAATATCCGGTTAGGGGTAATGTAACCACTGAACCGATGGCAGAACCGGCAAATATTATGGAAACGGCGCGACTTCTTTCCATTTTAGGCATCCATCGAGCAATCATTGCATTCATTCCGGGTATAATCACTCCCTGAGCTAATCCCTGTCCCAAACGGGTTAATAAAAATGGAATAAAACCCCATTTGGCAGCGATTGGACCCAATAATGAAAGTAATGCTGATATTAAAATACTGAACCCAAACATCCATTTAGTAATACTAAAAGTTTCGATTGCGATCCCAAACGGGATTTGAGTGCAAACATATCCATAAAAGAAAGATCCCAAAGCTATGGCCTGTTGTGAGTCATTCCAATCAAAATCTCCATTTAATTCAACGGAAACTTCAGAGTTATAGTCCGGACAATCCTTTTGATCGTTTGTTTTGGAATTATTTCTAACCATCGCTACGATAGCGACGCCTAAAAAGCCTTTAAAGGCATAGACGAGGAATAGTCCACAAGAGGTTAGAAAAATAAATATAAAACGCGAAGGAATATATGAAAAACATATTCTTCGGGACATTTCACTTAAATATTCAAAATATATTATTTTAACTACAATTGTGTTGACAACAAATGTTTATAAAATATAAGTCATTTAATGACTAATAAACATAAAATCAGATAAAAAACAATTATTAATATATTAAAGTCATATCAATAAACTTTAATATGACCTTACTATCAAATTTATCTAGTTTAAATATTTTACTAATTTTTTAAACATTTTTTTGTAATTAAAATCACCTTGCACAATAGAATGAGTGATGACTTTAAAAAGTTTTGATAAAATTACATAAATGTAATACATTTGACTAATGATAATACAGTGACTTATAAATTCATTGTTCTGTTGTTCTAGGTGGTTCTAATTAAAAGTTCAAGAAGGCTTATAAATTCAAAAGTCATAAGACTGGTGATTGTGTTAGTGAGGGTCAATCGAAGCCTTAGAAGTGATTTTTAAAAATATAATTGATTTTACTCTGCATTGAATCCAAACTAATGTTTCTCTTATTTTCTAAATAAAAGTTTTTACAAATTTAAATGAATTTTATTGAAAATTCATTTATATATGAATACAATTTATTTAAATATATCTTTAATTCAATTAATTCTAATTTAATGAAAGATTTTTTTGAGAACAAAAATTTTAATTTCAAGAAAATAAAATGACTGAAAATATCAATAATTCAATGATTTTTGAGACTACTTTTTGGTGATTTTCGGCAATTCTTCGATTAAAGTCTTCTTCAGTTCTGATTGAAGTTCTTTAATGGCGGAAATCACTTCTTTATTCATGGATTCAGACGATTCTTTGCACTCTTTCCTCATTTGTTTGAATTCTTCGATCAAAGAGTCGTTGTTTTTCTTCAACTGATCGACGATTTCAGTGCAATATTTGTCAGACGTCTCGTCGTTGTTCTGTCTCTGGTTTGTAGTGAATTGTGGCGGAAACAAAAGGAAAGGAAGTTTGAACACATCCTCGTCGTCGTCATTCACTACATGTTTGCCCGAATTTGTTGTCGAGGAAAGGCTTTGAGGAGAGGAACCATTTGTGTGTGAGTGTGAGTGAGCCAAACCTAGAAATGAGAAATCGGGCTCTGGATTGGGATCCAAATGATTGTGTAAATGATTTCCTGGAACTGTTTTATGAGATTTCTTTGCGTTTCGCGATCTCTGACGCTTCGGAGGAAAAATGGATTTCTTTTGATTCACCATTTTTTCAGTTTTGGGAAATAATTTCGTTAAATAATTTTCAAATAACAATAGTTTTCAAATCAATAATAGTTTCGCGCAATTTATTCACTAAATTCTTAATTAAAGTTAAAGCGAGGAATCATTGAATAGAAATTACAAGAATATGAAAAAAAAGTGAATTTCTTTTGATTTTGGTTTTGATTCACCATTTTTTCAATTTCAGGAATAATTCCGTTAAATAATTTTCAAATAATA
>JAQIXI010000600.1:0-20968 GCA_034700165.1 Galumnidae sp. Gr-Ori-00277
CTAAAAACCCGTTTTTTGACGTTTTAACGCAGTTTTGTTGTGTTTTCTGTTACTTTTCATAGTAATTACAGCCATCTCATGGATTTTTTGCTTATTTTTTCCGGATTTTTCACTATTTTAACCAAAAATCGAGCCGGGGGTCCTCTCGCGCTCATCCCAGGGGGGGTATTTTGGCGATTTTTTGCTCCAGGGGGAGTATACGGGTAATACTCCCCCTATTTGCCATCCCTGCATTTAATTATATATTCCGTTTCAACAAATATGGCGCCAATAAATGCCATTAAATTCTATATAATTAGAGTAAACATAAGTCCAGGGATTATTTGGTCCAAAGTCTTGTATTTTCCACTCACGCCATACGTTATTAAAAAAATTTGTATCAAATTCATTCTTAACTCGTATTAATTATTAGATTTTTATTATAAATTAAAGAATAAATTTAATGATAATATTTATTCAGATATTTTTCTTTATTTTATCTACATTTTGAAAGCATAGAATAAGTTTTGATTGTGATTTTGACCATTAATTGATAATTACACAAAAGAGCAAATTTTAACAGTTAAAGAGTTAAATATATAATAACTGATATACAGATAAGTTATCTGTAAGTGTGTGTTATCTGAGATAACACACAAATTCATATAAGATTTCTTTTAAAAAGTAATGAAATTTTAATTTATAAATTATGATTTAAAATGATTTTTGCAAGGTTATTCCCAAAATCTTTATTTTATTTAAAAAGGCAAATGTTTAATATTAATGATTGTACAAGTACATTTCCTTTATTAATTCATATACACCTCAACTGAAAACAACACAACTGTAAAGTGTGAAAAGAAAGTCCGTTTCTCAACTTTAGTAATCCTCATACTTAATCATTGATATTACTAATAGATTTACAGATTTTAATACAGAGTTGACTTAATCTGTATTAAAATCTGTAAATCCATTAGTAATTTCAATGATAAAGTATAAAGATTACTAAAGTTGAGGAACGGACTTTCTGTTCACACTTTACTCTTTTTTTTATAAATTTAATCTTTTATTAAAATCTCTAATTAAAATACAATGAATTTTTATTAAAATATGTTTTTATTAAAAACTTTTTAATAAATGTAATTTTATTATAAATAAACGAATTAAACAAAATTTGAAATATAGATATTATTAAAAATATAAAGAAGTCAATTGAAAAATGATTATTCTTTTTATCTTTCAGTGAAATGAAATATTGATAAGAAGTTTGGGTTTTGAAATATCACTGATAACCTGTTTTTAAAATGAGATTAAACTTAGATATAATAGTTTTAATATAAATATGATAGATGTAGTCATTTTTAAAATTTATTTGACAAGGTTGAAAGTTTATAAGACTAAATACATTTTCAGATTATTTGTATCTAAAAAGTTGATTGTTTATAATTTATAAATTATAAATAAACTATGAATTGGTTTCAATATAGAAATTATTGAATTTTTATTATTTGGAAATTACCTGTTATTTAAAAGGAGGAAAGACTTAAATATTTATAAAACGAAAATATATTTTCTGTTTATTTATAACTTAAAAGTTGATAGGCTATCAATGATAGCTTATAATCAATAATGAATTCATTTCAATACTTTTTAATTCCGTTTGGCTTAAGTAGAAAATATAAGACTTTAGATCAGATATTAACCGGATTTATGTTCACTCAAGAAATGTATGGATTAATTGAATTTATTGTTTCAATATTTGTTGAAAATGAGTTTAAAAATAAGTTTTTGATTTTTGTTTTTGTTATATTGAATATAAATTCAATTTATTCCTATTATTTTTTAAAACGAAATTCTGAAACCATTTATGAAATGTTAAACGAAATCATTGAGTTTGAGAGGAGAGTATCAAAGAAAAGATATATTCATGGTCAATTCATATCATTAATATTTTTAGTGTTACTTTATGCTAACTTTACAATGATGCTCATTGCTTTAAATGACGAAGATAAAAGTTCCTATTTTAATTATTTGAATATTGTTACAAGAAAATATTTACCAGAATTGAGCAAGGTCGACTATTATACAGGACTATTCATGGCAAACATCTATTTTTTGTGGTTTTGGACACTTGAATACATTTATATAGAATTGAATCTTCGATACTATGAAACGATTAAATTCTCAAATGATTTCATTTCAAACTATCTCTCGATTCGACCCAATTGTCTGATTAGACATCAAATCAATGAAGTCATCAATAATTTCAAAAAAAACGACAAACAATTCAAACAAATAAATACATTGAATATCATTTTATTGATAAAATTATGTGGTTTTAATATTAGTGTATTTATCAATCATTTGTTGTTTTTAGAGTATAATTATAGCATAAATTATATTATAGTTAATATAATCACAATATTTATATTTGACATTCTATTTATCCTAGTTCATTTAATTATATTTTTCAAAAGTTATGAAAAGATTATTTTAATTAAAACAATCATATCTTGGAACTCCATTTGTTAATCTATTTAAATTAACAATATGTATAAGAATCAAGCTTAATCGCCAAAGAAGGCTTTACACTAAATATGCCTTGATGCAAAGTGACCAATTATCTTTCAAGCTTTTACTATGATTTTCTATATATAATTTTTTAGGACACACTTTTATTTACATTAAATAAACATACTTTTAGTTTATTAACATTTTATTAAATGTTTTTGACTAATCAAGTTTATAAATTAAAATCTAATTTATAATTTTTATAGAATACCATGATCAAATGAATCATGTAAGTCTAACATGAATTTCATATTAACATTAATGTTTGTGTCTTTTAAACGAAACCCAATATAAAGGAAATGAAATTATAAGAAGAAAAATATATGTTAAAAATAATGTATCCTGACAATATTTTATTATGTGTACAAGGCAATATTCGAGTGTTGTATATATTGATAGAACATTGAAATAAAAGATAATATATAATATTTTGTGACATTTATTATATTTAAGGCTAAGAAAATTCAAAACACTAAAACAATATAACCAGGGATGGCAAATGACTTCGATTTCCAGGGGGGGGGGTATTTGGCAAAATACCCCACCCTGGAGGCTAAAAACCTCGACAGATCTAGTGCTTATCCATAGACGTAATGTTAAGGGTTTCAAAATCCTAGGGGGGGGTATTTTGCCGATTTTGTGTTCCAGGGGGGTATACGGGTAATACCTCCCTATTTGCCATCTCTGATATAACCTATAAATTGTAAACCTTTTAAAAAATAATATTTTAAAATTGTTATGAAAGGGTTATAAAATTAATTAGCAGTCATTCCATGGATTTAAAGTTAGTTTTAGCTCTCGAGTGTTTAATAAAGAGGTAAACATACATACAATGTACCTGGAAAACTCTTAGAATTGATTTTATTTTAAGGAAAATTATATAATTATTATTTCCTGAGATATTTTTATTAAGCTGTTCCTATTAATAATCTAAACTTGCATATATTGATTTGATATTGAAATAAAATTTAATGTATAGTTTGTGAGGTTTATTGCATTTAAGGGATAAAACAATTACTTTACCACAAATACGTTGAAACCTATGTTTTGTAAACCTTATAATAGTTTTTACTCCCATTTGTTTACATTCAAAATAGTTAACAAAACAAATAACTTTTGACAATAATTCGAGGTTACACTGTGTCAGTAATAGCAAGTACATTTACTACACATTTATTATATAACTAATATTTTTATTTATAAAACTTCGTCTGACTTTAATTCAGAATCTTATCAAGTGAAGTATGGATTTAAAAAAAATTAGTTTGGTTCTTGGCATTTTTTGGTTATTATTTTATTTAATAAATAAATATTTAATTCATCAAGGTAACGGTCAAAATACAGTCACTTTTTCTTATAAGGCGGGACTTCAAGAGATGGAATGTTATTCAACTCAAAAGGATGTGTGGAGTCTAACAACTTGTCAAGTTAGCCTGGTAATAAATGATAAAGTTGTACACAGATTTGTATTTGGATATGTGCTAATTAATACCCAAGATAATTACTATTCCTGGGAGGAAATAACAATGAAAGACCAGGTTTGAATTAAATAATTCTTTTGTTTTCTTGAAATATTTTTAAAAATGTGATTTATAGCAAATCAGTGATGAAGAAATTCGGGGAACCAAGAATGAACTTGGACTTTCTGATACAAAAGAATTACAAGAAATAATTCTTAAGAATACCAAAGGTAAAGCTCTTCTTAAGTTGCACAAGCAATTATTAGAATTTCACCAAGGGAAAACTGATTATATTAACAGACAAATAAATTTAAATTCAAGAAGGTTTAAAGATAAAAGTTTTATAGAACCTTTTTAGTCTGTAATGACCTTGATAATCCTGAAAGTTAAAGTGAAAGATTTATAGGAATGCCTCAATTGTTTTCTCTATAATTATTGCAATCAATTGTTGATAACTTCTCTAAACTATTGTTTGTAAAACACATATTATTATAAGATTTTGTCAATACTTTAAACATTAAATAATAAATATTACATAAAACTGAACTCAAATTATGTGATTAATAGACAATTATTAAAGAATTTGTCAAAAAATTGACAATATTTTAAAAAAGATTATAATAAAAACAATATATTAAGTTTATTTAAATTAATATAATCTTAATCAATTATTGATAAACATATCTTATTTATTGATTTTATGAAATGAATTTATTTTAAAAATTAAACTAACCTTTTATAAATCAGATAATTTTAAATTAAATATAATATGAAAACCATTTGAGAGTATAATTTGTACACATTTTTACTCTTATTTTAAGAAAAAATGTGGAAAATGTGTAAATTTAGTTTATTTTCATTTATTTAATTGATTTGTATTATTATTATTATTATTATTATTAATATATAATTAACAAAAAAATTATATTACAATAAAATATTTAAATAAAAAACATCCAAATTCTTATGATTTTAATTAATAAAGTTTTCTCATAACTTTTGATAAAAATAAATAAGCGAACTAGGATAAAATAGATATCTATTAAAAGAATTGAAATAATATTAATTACAATTACAGGAATGTTATAATTATACATGGTAAAAAATAAATGATTAAAATATGAGCTTAAATTCAAACAAAAAATATTAAAATATAAAATGTATTTCATTGGATTTAATTTTTCAAATTCTTTATTATTTTTCTCAAAATTACGAATAATTTCATTGATTTGATGTCTAATCAGACAATTGGGTCGAATCGAGAGAGAGTTTGAAATGATATTATTTGAGTATATAATCGCTTCATAGAATCTGAGGATCAGCTGTAAATAAATGAACTCTATTATACAAATACCAGAATGATAAACCAAGGCACTAAATAATGTGCTATAAAAACTAATCTTGCTCAAAGTCGGTGAATATTTTCTGGTAAATGTATTGAAATAATTAAAATCAAAACTTTTCTCTTCATCTGAAAGAGCAAAATATATGTTCGATAAATGAATGATAAACAATATAGTAAAGCAAATGGATAATATACCACCATGCTTGATTCTCTTCATGGAAACATTCCTTTCAAATTCAATAATTTCTTTCAACATTTCATTGATATTTTTGGATGATTTCTTGATATTAAAATATGCATAAATTGCATTAATTAGAAAACTTAACAAAACAACAAAATAACACTTAATTATATATTCTTTTTCAACAAATATGGCGGAAATAAATTCAAATAAAATGAAAATCATTTGAGTGAATATAAATCCGGTTAATACCTGATCTAAAGTCTTGTATTTTCCACTTAAGCCAAACGGCATAAGAATGTATTGAAATGAATTCATTCTTATCCTTCTATTAGACATCAAATCAAATGATAGAATAAAATTTAATGTAAATTATTTCTGATGGATTACTTTATTTAAAATAACAGGTTTTCCCCAAAACTAATAATTGATTTTAACTAGAAATTTGTAATATTAATGACGTTACTAGCATATTTCCTTTATTTAAGAATTTAAATATTAATGTTTTTCAAATGAAAATTCTTTTTTTTACTGAAAAATAAATTTTATTTTAATTTATTAGTTTTTCTTTAAACAAGAAATACCATGGTATTATTCAATTTTTCTAATCTAATATTGTGATTAGCCAGTTTAAAGTTAATGAACAACCTGATAATAAATTACACTAAATTATATATTCCTAAGAAATTAATTATTTTTAAGATCTCACCATGCTTGATCCTATCCTTTGAAACGTTTCTTTCAAAATTAATAATTTCGTCCAACATTTCAATGATTTTTTTAGATATTCTAATATACTTATTAAAAGTGTAAAACTGATTAATACTATAAGTTATAGTCTATAACCCAATAAAAACAACAAAATAACATTTAATTATATATTCAGTTTCAACAAATATGGCGCCAATAAATGCCATTAAATTGTCTAAAATTAGAGTAAACATAAGTCCAGCAATTATTTGGTCTAAAGTCTTATATTTTCCAATTAAACTAATTTAAAATAAAAGTATTGGAATGAATTCATTCTTAACTTCTATTATATATCGGAATTTTATTAAAAAATAAAAATAATTTTAGATACACTTTAATTTAAATCGAGTGTCCATAACATTAGGACTTCCATAGGAAGGGTTTGAAAGGGCTTTGAAAACCATTGACCAAAACCGAGTTTTGACTATATGACAGTTGACTAAAATCGGGCCCAGACTTTATTTTTCCATAATTTTATTACAGTTTGTTTGACATAAAATAGGTTTTACCACATTTATTGATAATTACACAAAAGATAAAATTTTTACATTTAAAGAATTAAACAAACAGTAATTCCTCCATTTAGGACAATATTTAGTGTCGAAGAAAATCTGTGGCTTAAATCGAATTTAGCCTAAATAGTGTTGGTATAAATGGAGTAATTACTGTAAACTTACATGTATACTATTCCTGAATAGAACTTGCTGAATTGATAACACATTAATTTCTAAGTTTTCTATTAAAAGATAATGAAATTTTTATTTATTCATTATGATATCTACAAGGTAATTTCCAAAAACATTTAACGCATTTAAAAAATGGAATATTTAATATCAGGGATGGCCAATGGATCGAGTCTCAGGGGGGGGTCCCAGGGTGGGGGGGTATTTTTTCAAAATTCAGGGGGGTATTAGGGGGTATTAGGGGGGGTATTTTTGGTAAGGCCTAAAAAAATTTCTAGTTTTTCACATATAAATCGTTTTATTAATATATTATAATAATCAAATTAAAGCTTCTAAGTTTAAAGAAAAGCATTTTTTGTTAAAAATTACAAGTTTTTTGATAAAAATTGTTAACTTTTGGTCTTATTTTTGATAAAATACCTTAAAAATGATGAAATTCTATGGGGTTTCTTAGAAAAAACATCTAAATACCACTTTTAGCTTATTATTTTACAATCTTTTATCAAAAATTTTGAAAAACCGGAGCCGGGTATTTTGCCAATTTTTCGGTCTCAGGGGGGGGGGGTATTCCGGAATACCCCCCCCTTTGGCCATCCCTGATAAAAACCAAATTATAGTTAATAATAGAAGATATATGTTTAATATCTGGAATCCAATGGTAAAAGAATATTCCGGAGAACTTTTCAAAATTATTTTCCCCGAAATAGAACAAAGAAATCAAACAAAAAAAGATAACATTCAAGAAAAATATAATACCATTTTTATTGATTCTATTCTGTTATATGAAAAATATATGCGACTGAATATAGAAGAGAATCTTAAACTCCGTTCCAAAGATATTGACATAAATGTTATTAACAATAACTGCAGTTCCAAAGCTTTTGAATATTTCAGAAAACAAACCACGGGTTTGGATAACACAAATACGTTTAAAAATGAATTTGAATTAAAGTTATCGAAACAATTGAAATCAAAAAAGACTAAATGTGAGATCGCTTTGAGTCTTATCAGAGACTACACAAACAATTGGATCAAACATTTGAATGAAAACCGATTTATTTCAGGAAATGTTATGAATAAAAGGAATGAAAAGGTTTTATTAAATATAAATGAAAGAAAAAGTGGTGACAAAGAGCTGGACACTATTGTTGAGACAAATTTAACGACAATATTTGAAGACTTATTCGAAATGAATAAAGAAATTCAAAAAAAAGAGGAAACTATTTCTGAAGAGGTCTTAAAGTTTGCTTCAGAAATATTTAAGCATAACTTTGACCAAAAGTTGAGATCAGATTTTTATAACCGAAAAGATGTGAGCCAAATGTTTGAAAGTCTTATGAAATACACTTTAGATTCAGTTATAAAGAGATGTGATTTCAATGAATATCAAAAGGATTTGGGAAAGAATTGTCTGAAATTAATCGAAGAAAGCCTTAGACAGTATTTGACGATAACACTTGAAAAACACTCACAGAATTCAGTAAATGTTAAGAATATTATTAAACAATCGGTTGATTCTTCTATTACTTTATATGACAATCAAATGCAGAGAACTATAAACTCAGAAACTGGTCTGAAGAGGAATGAATTCATAAGAAATAATTATTTCACCAGAAAAAGAATTTTTGATAATTATATCAATCAAATGAAAGTCATTAAAGAGTTGGGATATTTTTCTGAAAAGTTTTTCAACAAAATTTTGACAGAAAGTAAAGAAGAAATTCAAGAAAAACTTAACGCAAAAGAAAACACTTTATTAAAGTTCGTTCAAAACAATACAACAAAAGAGTTATCTCTTGCGGTATATTTCGGTAGACATAACATACATTTCATTTCATATGAGGACGGATTCCCTAATAATTATAGTGAAATGGATTTAAGGCCAAATTGTATTGCATTTGAAGATAAAATAATGGTCGGGACTGTGGCTAAAGTATACTATCAAGAAATAAATAGCTCTCACATTGACTTCGATATTAAAACTCTTTTGGGAAAGAACTCAATTAGTGAATATGAGAGAAGTTCGTTACCATTTGAGGTTAATCATGAAATGAAAGTCAAGTGCAAATGTAATACAGAAGTCCATGAATTGAGTGTCGAGTCTTTGATGGCATTACAAGTTCTGGACATTAAAAGTAATGTCCAAAACAAATATAATGCTCCGGTAAAGAACGCTGTGTTTACAGTTCCGACACATTTTAATATAAAACAGAGGAATGCAATGAAAGACATCGCAAATATCGCGGGATTTGATTCCGTGGAAATACTGACAGAAATAACTTCGGCCGCAATCGCTTACATTAATGATAATAATATAACCAAAAGAACTTTTTCTTCTAATGTATTATTTATTGCATTGAATGAGAATATATGTGACGCCTCAATCGTTGAGATCAGTCACAATTATATAAAATATAAGACTCATTTTCAACATATTTTGTCTTCAGAGGAGATCTCTAATATAAAGAACTCAAGGAAATTGCATAAATCCAGTCATGATATGTTAAAAAAGTCCTTTAAAGTCATAATCGATGATATATTAGAGAAAAACTTCATTGAAACTAATTTCCAAACAAAAGTTAAAAATTTGAAGAATATTGTAATCATTGGTTCATCAGAACTAATCCCAGACTTCGAACATTATATTAAGTGCAGTAAAAAATATGAGAATAACATTATCTATGATTGCGATCCCATTGAGATGATAGTCAAGGGATCAGTACTTTATGTCAATCAATACTATCGTAGAGTAGATATAAGTTATATCATATAACTGAAGTATCGATTTATGACATTAAATACATTATTAGAACACAATTTTCTAATTCTGTTTTAACGCAATTAACTCATAAGAACCAACCTTTCCCCATACACTCAGTCATTACTTTTAGGGATCCCCACATCTCTATTTACCCGATTACTGTTGATATTTACCAAGAAGAAGCGAAAGGGTACACAAAAGTAGAGTGCTATCAAATAGTGACTGAAAATAATTTGAATAATAGAATAGTTTCTCTCTATAATCATAATATCATTATCTTTGCCGACGATTTGGGAAAAGTTTCCGTTAAATCATCGATTGTTCCCTCAAATATGAAATTAAATTTTATAATCAATCGTTTGAGGATCGGTCTTCCCATCGATGATATGTTAAAAGAGAAACTGTTATTACAACAATTATTTATGAAAGTGCCGACAACTCAACCTGATCCTCGACCACAGATACAAAGCAAACCCATTCCCACCGCCCGAACAGTTAATAAATCGACAGTAAATTCACAACTGGAAGACAAAAGAAAAGAATTGGAAGAATATCTCAAAATAGTTGAGGAAAGAATGAAAAAATGTGATAAAATTAGTGCTGTTTTAAAAGAATACTTTGAGAAACAAATGGAAGAGTCCCGGAATGCCATCACATCTAATGAGTCGACAATCGATAAATTTATGGATCAGAAAATGTTTTTGGAGAGAATTATGGAAAAAACCGAACGTTTTATCAAATGATAATTAAATAAAATTTTATTATTAAACAAAAAAAAATGAAAGTATTAATGGTTTTAAACATTTAATTTATATTTTAAATTCTTTCTATTATTTGATTTGATTTCTTTAAATTTAATTCCTTTATTATTAAAATAACTCATTTGTAATGATATCTGTGATAAAAGTTTTAATATTTTCAGAAAATATTCTATTTAATTGATAAGTTGAGACTTAGGATAGATATTTTTAAAATAAAATTTGTGCCGACTTTTCCAGTATATCCTCTCATAAAGTGTTTAACGTTTTAGATATGAGTCATACCATTGATATTGAATTGAATAAAGAGATGGTAGAAGTGGTGAGCTTTGATTCGCAAATGTTTCGCAATATATTGCCTTGCTCAAATAAAGAAGACTCGGATAGAATATCAACCTGGGTCAATTTTAATGGAACACATGAAAAGGTTATATTAAACCGACCCTTCCTTTACTTATTGGTGACTTTGAATGATATAAATAAAATCAATTCTTTGTTATTATTGGGTGAATGTAATAATCCTTTAATTGAGTAATAAATAATTTGATAAAATTACCATGGTTACATTTATTTATTATTATATTTATTTTGTTTTATTTTCTAAAAAATATATTAATCTTTTAATAAATGATTCATAAATTGAATTAAAAATAATTTTAATTTATAACTATTTCTTAGTTTTCATCAAGTTCGTTTATAGGAAGGGCAATGTTTGTCCCTATCAGAAAGTTGATTGGTATATTGGATTGAAATGGCGTAGTCTATCAGTTATCTAGAGGTTTAAAGTTCACCAAGGTTAAAAGGAACAGACTTTGTTTATATAAAAGTATTTATATTAGTGTCGGATAACAAGTATTTCACTTATGTTTTAAAACTCAAATGAAAACTATTTTACTTCAAAATCATAATTTTGTCATTAATTTGTTAAAAGTAAAATATCATTTATTATTTGAACAAGGTTAATTAATTGTAATTAATAATAATTAACCAGACGCAACTTTTTGTGTAACAGTCAACAAGCTAAGACTCATATGTTTTAGCTTGGTTATTTTAAACCTTGAATCCAATTTCACTGATTATTTGCATTTTCTTTATTATCAAATGTAAAGATGGCGTCAAAAGGAGTGGTGACTATCATTGAAGTCCAGAGTAATGGCAAATACAAACTCAATGAAGAAGTCTTGACATCAATTGTGTCAGAAGTAAAAGAGTGTCAAAACTTTGCCCTCATTTCCATCAAAGAGTCGAATCAATTGGAGAAAGAAGTGATACTCAACTGTTTGACAAACTTTTTGGACAGTGAGAAGAGGGATGTTTGGCCCGAAAAGGGTCGTAAACTCATTAATGTTTGGTCTGAAAGTGACGACAATAAGAGCCCTTCCGTTCGGATGTGGTCTAACCCCTTTGTTTTGAGAGGTGACGACCTTGATGGAGTTTCGCAAAACACTGCTCTTTTTCTGGTGGACTCAACTCAAGTGTTCGCACAGAATGAGTCTTCAAATACTAAATTAGTCGATGATATCATAGACTTATTTCGTGTCATATCGTCAACAGTTTTATATCTAAAAAGTGGACAAATAGTGGTATTTTAAGAACAGACTATAAGTTAGACCTTTACTAATGTGTTTTTCAAAACTGATCTAGGCACAAGAACTACAGGCCCTCAATAACTCAATGGAAAAGAGTATAAACAAAAACTTTGGAATAGAATCGTTAGAAGAACTCATATATTTAGTCCTCGATTGGGACCCAAACCAAAAATTTAATGGAAATCACTATTTGTTTGGCTCTAAAGGAGGCGATAATTATTTAAAGGACTTCTTTAATGTTGATGTCAACCATTGTTTGACTCAAACCAAATGCTATTTATTGCCATCAATTGGAGTCGACATCAGAGACAAAGAGTTAACTTTTGATAAATTCAATGAAGACTTTATTATAGAGTTTTCAAAACTCATTAAACTTAAACTCTTTAATATCGACGAAATGCAATCCAAAATGAAAGCCGACTCTAAAGGCGAGTGTTTATCACCCAATCAATTGGTAGACCTCTTCCGCGATTCTGTTTTGCGACTAAATGGAGAACTCGGAGTTAACACAACAATAGAACACATTTATCCCAATTTGATTGATTCATCGGAGGAACAACTCAAAGACCTCTTACATAGAAGATCAGGGAGTGTTAGGTCATCCGCATCTATAATAACCATCGAAGAAGAGCAGCAACTTTTGGATTGGGTGACTGTTGATGAGAAGAGTGTCCGCTCGAATTCATTAGAAACTGAAGAATCGATGAAAGACAATACAATAGAAGAGAAAATGACAAAAAGTCTGGAAACACAAAATGAACCTGATTCAAGTCCTGTGCCCACTCCTCAACAGACAACTGAAACCACTTCTGAAGAACAAAACTCAAGTGAATATATGACAGAAGACGAAGAGATAACTCTTCGCTCGGACTCATTGATGTCAGAATTGTCGGAACACAACAACAATAAAGAGGAAGAAAATAAACGAAAGAACTCAACAAATAGTTCCCATTCTATGACCAGTTCTCAAACGAGTGATACTAAAACTGATGATCAAAACATCTCTAATTCGTTGAGAACTACTGAAACGAAAACTAATATCGAATCAAATCTTTTAATTAATCAATCGGTGGAAAGCACTTCATATTTAGGTACATTTTTAAAAAGCCTACCTTTTGGAAATTACCAAGGTTATAATCAAGTACCCTATCCTACAATAAGAACTGAATCTAATTCTTCATCGGATAAGTCGACTCCGCCTTTTGTCTCAATAAATATGTCTGAAACCGAACCAAAAGTAGTTCAAATACAATACGTTTCCTCCGAAGGAAGAGTCGACTCAACAGAAAACACACATTTAGGGGAAACACAAGAAACAGATTTAAGTCATACGGAAAATGAATTAACGGATCAAATATTAGTCAGAACTGGAGATAAGACACAAAACATATCCGAAGACAAGTGTCACGAAAATCATGAAAAACAACAATCAGATGGTTATCAATCGAATGACGAGAGTTTCTTGGAATTGCCTTCAGAATTGGTTTTTGATGGCAATCATTTCAATGACGATAATAATCCTCAATCAGAGGACAATTTAGAAATGATTCTTCAAAAGTTTCAGGTTATTATTATTTGTTATTTTTGAATAAAAAGATAAATTATTAATATTTACAGAATATATATTCGGTACAAATGAAACATTTTATTGAAACAACAAATTATATAACAAGAGATGAGTTGAATGAAAAACACAAAACTGTGTTCAGAGAAATTCAAGAGAATTTTGATAGAAATTTATTGTTTGTTCAAAACACTGAAACTATAGAGGAATTGAATAAATCACTGGAATCACGAGTCGATACAAATTTCAAAATATTTTTAGAAGAAATCCAACAAAAAAAGGAAACTTTTATCGAAGAAAAATCATTTGAAGCAATGGGTTATTTTTGTCAGTTAATGAATGAAAGACTTCGTACACAAGAGTTGAAGACTATTACTGAATTGGGAAATGATTTACAAGAGTGTGAAAATAAACTTTCATTGAATTTTAACAAGATCATAAAGGAAAAAGATCAGTCTAAATATGATTTTATCAAAACAACTATTTCTAATAAAGTAATTGTATTTCATTTAAAAATTTATTAATTGTAAATTATTTACCCTGTTTAGATTAGCAAAAAGTTGGACGAATTCAGAGATGAATTTAAGAAACTAATGACTGATCGATGGACTAATAATATGAAAGAGTTTCGAGACTCTGCTATTAATGACTACAAAAGAATGGAAAAACACATTTTAGAGAAGAATTTCAGTTCAAAACAAGAGTTTCATAAACTTATTGAAACGAAATCTGAAGAATTTCTCAAACAATTTGACCTAAAGTTTAATATAAGCGATGGATTTCTCAATAATTATTTTAATATTAGAGAAGAGCTTATCGAAGAATTGAGTAAGGTTAAAAAAGAACTACATAAAGACTATGATTTTCGCGAAAATTTTGAACAGTATTTCAAATTAACTGTTATAGAATACGATAAAACAATGAAACGTTTGATTGAATCAAAAATTAAGTCACAATTAAGTGAAGATATATTTAAGTTTAAAATAACTGAAGCGGAATTGATTACAGAATATCATATTAAAGCAAAGGACAGTATTTTTGAGTTAATGGATAAGATGTTTGAAATGAATGAAAGAAGACATAAACTTAATGATAAGTTTCAAAATAAATTCGATGAAGAGTTAAAGGAAAAGTTAGAAAATTACAAGAATATTGTCAAAAGTGTGGAAAACTATTTGAATGATTGGAATAAGGAATTCATAACAAATAGTTTTATTAAAGATATTGTATATCAAAATCAAAGTATAATTAATAAGAGAAAATATATGTTTAATATCTGGAAACCATTCGTTAAAGAATATTCTGTAAAACTATTCGACATTATTTTCCCGGAAGTAGAACAAAAAAATCAAACCAAAAAAGATGATATTCAAGAAAAACATAATTCCCTTTTTGCAGATTCTATTCAATTATATGAAAAATATATGCGAATGAATATTGAAGAAAGACTTAAACACCGTTCCATAGATATTGACATAAATGTTATTAACAATAACTGCAGTACCAAAGCTTTTGAATATTTCAGAAAACAAATCAAAGGTTTGGATAACACAAATACTTTTAAAAATGAATTTGAATTAAAATTATCGAAACAATTGAACTCAAAAAAGACTAAATTTGAGAGCGCTTTGAGTCTTATCAGAAACTACAGAAACAATTGGATCAAACATTTGAATGAAAACCGATTTATTTCAGAAAATGTTATGAATGAAAGGAATGAAAAAGTTTTATTAAATATAAATGAAAGAAAAAGTGGTGATAAAGAACTGGACACTATTGTTGAGACATATTTAAACACAATATTTGAAGACTTATTCGAAATGAATAAAGAAATTGAAAAAAGAGAGGAAACTATTTTTGAAGAGATCTTTAAGTTTGCGTCTGAATTATTTGAACAAAACTTTGAGAAAAAGTTGAGATCAGATTTTTTCAACCGAATAGATGTGAATCCAATGTTTGAAAGACTTCTGAAACACACTTTAGATTCAGTCACTAAGAGATGTGATTTCAATAAATATCAAAAGGATTTGGAAAAGAATTGTCTGAAATTAATAGAAGAGAGACTCAGACAGTATTTGACAAAAGCTTTTGCAAAACACTCACAGAACTCCGTTTGTGCTAAAAATATTATTAAACAATCGGTTGAGTCTTCTATTGCTTCATATGAAAGTCAAATGAATAACCTTATATCTTCAGTAAATGAACTTAAAGTTTATGATTTTCAAATACAGAATAATATGATTAAAAAACAATTGAGAAATGATTTCGTCAAACAAATGGAAGTCATTTTAGAAATGAAATATTTTTCTGAAAACTTCTATAATAAACTGGTGTCAGACTATGGAAAAGAAATCACTGAAAAACATAATTCAAAAGAGAATTATTTCTTAAATTTTGTTCAAAAAAATACGCCAAAAGAGGTATCAATTGGTATATATTTCGGTCGACATAACATACATTTCATTCCCTATGAAAGTGGATTCGTTACTAATTTTAATGAAATGGATTTTAAACCGAATTGTATTGCAATCGGAGATAAAATAATAGCCGGGAAAGAGGCTAAACAATATTATCGCCAAACAGCTAGCCCTCACATTGACTTCGATATCAAAACTCTTTTGGGAAAGACTAGACTCAATGAAACTGAAAAGAATTCAATTCCTTTTCATATGAATTATGAAAAGAAATTTATTTGTAGATATAATTCAGGAATTCAAGGATTAAATGTCGAGTCTATGATTGCATTTCAAGTATTGGACATTAAAAGTGATGTCCAAAACAAAACTAAAGCTTCAATAAAGAGCGCTGTGTTTACAGTTCCGACACATTTTAATATAAAACAGAGGAATGCAATCAAAGACATCGCAAATATCGCGGGATTTGATTCCGTGGAAATACTGACAGAAATAACTTCGGCCGCAATCGCTTACATTAATGATGACAACAGTAATGTCATGGGATTTCCCACAAATGTCTTATTTATTGCAATGAATGATAACAAATGTGACGCAGCAATTGTTGAAATTAGTAGCAAACAAATCAATTATAAGACTCATTTTCAACACACCTTTACTGCAGAAGAGACCTCTAATATAATAAACTCGAGAGGATATCAAAAGAATTATTATTACGATATAATCAAGAAATCATTTAAAGTCATAACCGATGATATTTTGGACAAAAAAATTTCAGATAAATTTCCATTTATACAGAAAAGTGTTAAAAATGTGAATAAAATTGTTATCATTGGCTCATCTCAACTTATCC
Organism: Galumnidae sp. Gr-Ori-00277; assembly: GCA_034700165.1. Lineage (NCBI taxonomy): Eukaryota > Metazoa > Arthropoda > Arachnida > Sarcoptiformes > Galumnidae > Galumnidae sp. Gr-Ori-00277. The sequence goes on from JAQIXI010000600.1 coordinate 16,909, forward strand.
AAGACCTCAAACACTATATCAGAAACAGTATAAAATATAAGGGAAATATTATCTATGATTGCGATCCCATTGAGATGATAGTCAAGGGGTCAGTACTTTATGGCAATCAATACTACCGTAGAATAGACATCTCCGAGGCATCCCTTTATCCCATTAAATACACGATTCAATCTCGTTATTTTAGCTCAGGTTCACTTGAATTGACTCAAAAAAACATATCTTTACCTACAAATTCAGATTACCCTCTGGGGAAAAATCCTGATATTTCAATTTACCCTGTTACTGTTGAAATTTTCCAAGAGATTAATAATTCTAACATAAAAGTTGACTGCTATCAAGTTTTGCCTGGAAATGATTGGAACCAAAAGCCATTCCCTTCCTATAATCATAATATTATAATTCGTGTCAACTCTTTGGGTGATGTCTTTGTTAAGTCAACAGTTGTTCCATCGAATATCAAAACTAATTGGAATTTCAAAGTAATTCGAAAGAGGATTGGTATCTCCCAGGATGATATTCTAGCAGAAAAGCATTTTTTACAGAAAATCTTTTTGAAAGGCCCCATACCTGAGCCTCAAACTCAGCCAAAGCCTCCAAACAGACCCATTCCCGTCGCCCGAACAGTCAATAAACCGACAATAGATACAGAACTGGAGGAAAAGAGAAAAGATTTGGAAGAATATCTCAAATTAGTTGAGGAAAGAATCACAAAATGTGATAAAATGAGTGAAGTTTTAAGAGAAAACTTTGTCAAACAAATGGAAGAGTCCCGGAATGCCATCACATCTAAAGAGTCGACACTCAATAAACTTATGGATCAGAGAAAGTTTTTGGAGAGAATTATGGAAAAAACCGAACGTTTTATTAAATGATAATTAAAAAAAACTTTAATATTAAATAAAAAAATTGAAAATCATTTAAATTATTAATTAATGATTTAAAATTATTATTTTTATTTTGAAGTCTTTATTATTTGATTTAATTCTTTGATTAAAACAATTCATTTGTAATAATATCTGTAATAAAAGTTATATTATATTCTTAAATAAAAAATTAAAGTTAATAATATTTGCAAAATATTTGCTAGGTAATTATTAAGTTGATACTCAAGTTCATCGGAATCTATGATGTGCGTATATGAAACTTATCAAATGAGCAAGGTGGTGTCCTTAAATGGAAAAATTAATATAAATTTATTATTTCATTTGAAAAAATATTACATTTATTCTACTAAATAGTAAGTCATTTAAAAATAACAAGGTTATTTCAAACTTCCCTTTCAGGAATTACATAAAGGATATGACTCTGTCTTTCATAAAAGGATAGAAGTTTTGAATTTATTTCACGTATTCAACCTTTTAAATAAAGTAATTTTGCTAGAACAAATTATTAATAGTTATAACAAGTGCAAAGAAAAAGTCATTTTATTTATTTTAAAATATGATCAAGTATCAATTTGATTTTGGCTTGAATTTATTCAAGACTTTACAAGATGAAAATGAGAATCATTTGATTTCACCCTATTCATTGTCTACTGTACTTTTGATGCTTATGTGTGGCTCTCGGGATAACACAAGAAGACAATTATCGCAAGTGTTGTTTGGCTGCGATCTTAATGAGGGTCAGTTTAATTGTCGATTGAAAATGATGAAAACATTGATTGACATGGATGTTAAAATGAAAATGACCAAGCACAATAGTATCAAAGAGTATTTGCTTAGAAAGTATTTTAAGAAAAGCCCCGAAAGTGCGATAATCAACAAAAATATCATTTATGTTGACTTCGACTTCAAAATAAAGTCTGAATTCAAGAAAATTATCCGAAAATACTTTTCAGCGAAAGTCATAAAAGTGGACACAAATAGGAATTCCTTTACAGATGTTCTCAACTCTGAGGTTAAGAAGAATTCAAATAAAACTTCAGATAATTATTTTGAGTCAATTATTGCCGGAGATAATGTGTCCTTGGTCAATCTACTCTATTTAAATTTTGATATAAATAATGGTACAATTGTTCCTGGTCTATTTATGACAAATAATGGCGAAACAGTTATGATTGAAATGATCAAGCAAGTTGAAAGGCTTCGATTTGTAAAGAATAAGAATCTTAAGGTCACAGCAGTTGAGCTGAGCTTTGAAAATACCGAAGCAGTTATGATAGTGTTATTGCCGGACACCGACTATTCGTTACCACAACTGAAGGATGAGCTCAACCTACAAATGGTTAATCAATTGGTGGATGACTTTAATACTGAACTCTTGGAAGTATTTTTACCGAAATTCAAAATGAGTTCGAATTATAATTTGATGACATCTTTAAAAGAATTGGGTGTCGACGACATCTTTGATAAGAGTAGAGCCGACTTTTCTGGTATTTCCTCTCAGAAAGTGTTTGACGTTTTAGATATGAGTCATACCATTGATATTGAATTGAATAAAGAGATGGTAGAAGTGGTGAGCTTTGATTCGCAAATGTTTCGCAATATATTGCCTTGCTCAAATAAAGAAGACTCGGATAGAATATCAACCTGGGTCAATTTTAATGGAACACATGAAAAGGTTATATTAAACCGACCCTTCCTTTACTTATTGGTGACTTTGAATGATATAAATAAAATCAATTCTTTGTTATTATTGGGTGAATGTAATAATCCTTTGATTGAGTAATAAATAATTTGATAAAGTTACCATGGTTACTTTTATTTATTATAATATCTAGAGATGAGAAATATCGGGATTTCCCGATCTTAAAATGTTAATCTAATGGTCGGGAATAACGTTTTAGCCGAAAAACGGCAGTTAATTGAATCAAATAAACGTTGTTTTATTTTCCCGATATTCCCGATATAAGCAATATTTATTGATAATTCCCGATATAGCAGTATTTTGGGTTTTACTCCCGATTTTAGGGGTCATTTTATATAACTTATGAAAATTTGATATAAAAATCTAAAAATATGTGAAAATAAAAGTTTATGTTAACTGCAAAAAATAATTAAACGTTTCAAAGATATTAAAAAAACATTAAAAATATCAAAATTTTAAAGTAGTTTTAAAACAAAATTAATTTTATTCGTGAAAATAAAACCGATTTGTAGAAAACGAAAGTGTGTTTGAGAATAAAGGCAAAGGTTTACAAAAGAAATAATTTCTTATTTAAATTATTGCTAAAATCAGGGATAATGATTAGGTGTTTTCCTTAATACCATCTAGAAAAAATCTGCAGAATTCCCCTTAGGATTTTGAGACCTTAACATTAGCGTCTATGACAAGCACTAGATCTATTGAGGTTTTTAGCTCTATGACAAGGTTTTGACAATTTGACAATTTAACCCCCCTCAAGATTGTTTTCTTTCACCATTCCTGATTAAAGTGCATGGTAACTGTCAATATAACTGTCAAATTAACTAAATTTTAATAAATATATTGATTTTTAATGAATTTTGCGATGTTTTTATTCCCGATTATGTTCCCGATTTTGACCATTTTTAGCTCCCGATTCCCGACCGATTTGAGAGGTTTTAACTCCCGATATTTCTCATCTCTAGTTATAACTTATCATTGATTTATCGACAGAAAAGGAGTAGAATTTGAAAAAAATCTTTTATTAAAATTCAAAATATTTTTCAAAATATCGGAATTAAAACTCGAAGTGAATATTTGTGTTCACACCGTTTGGTTCGCAGGAGTAAAGACGGGTCCCATATTTTTAAAGGCATCCCTTATTTGTTGTTCCTTTCTCTCATTTTCCCTCTTCTTCTGGTTTTGCCATATTTTATAGACAACGCAAACAGAAATACCACCGCAACACAAAACGCACAGAAATACGAGTATTGGTATCGCAAGACTCCCAACGAATAGAGCAACGAACCAATTATCCACTTTCGGTGTTCCTATCTCTTGAGCTAATGGTAATGCTATCCATTGAACTGTTTTATGGTTTGTTTTTTTTTTTTGGTTTCGGTATAAAAATAACTGAAATGATTTCTTAACCGATACTACAGTTCGCGAGCTTTGAATAGAAGAATTGATGCCATAATATATTTATTCCTTTATTCTT
>JAQIXI010000601.1:0-20958 GCA_034700165.1 Galumnidae sp. Gr-Ori-00277
TTGCTTTCCAGAGGATATGTCGAAACACCAATTAATGAGATTATTTCAAATGGTTTGCATTCAAACATCAGTTTAAAGTCCATTTGTTTTGAGAACTTTTATTTCACTGTCTTTTAGAGATATTTTAATGTACCCAAAGACCACTTAACTGATGGCTACGACTATTCAAATCTAATCGCATTATATAATCGGGTTTTACTTCCATTACCACAAAGAAAGTATGGAAATAATCGGAAGTCAAGAGAACTCGCGATCAAACAAAACGAATGCAATAAAAGTCCGGATCTTAAAAGAAAATTTGAAGACAATATTGCATTTAATAACAATTTTAATAAACTGAAAGACAAACCTATGGAACAGTCCATCACTTCTTCAAATGCACAACAAGTATCCAATCAAAGACATGACAATAAACGGCAGAGGATTTCCTGGCCGTAAGATTCAAAAGAGATCCAACTCTTTGTTCTTTAGATTATGTTTGAACACAATTTTAATTTTTTAAAACGAAATTATTTTCTGAAATTTATTGAAATGTATTTTATAACTAATTTAACGAATTATTGACTCATTATTTGTACAAAAAGTTATTATATAATAACGTATTATAAAATGTATTAAATTTCAATCTTTTTTCGATGATTTGCTTTTCTCCGACTCATCCATAATATATTGCAAAAGATCTTTGAGTGAAGAGAATTCTGTTCTGCCATTTGTGGTCTCAGTTGGTGTCAATCGGGGCAAAAAAGTTCCCACTTTTTGTCGAAATTCTTTTAACTGTTGACCGAAACAAGAAATTTAGTTCTAATCCTGAATAGCACCTATACTAACGTCGTTAACTGCCATAACTTTCCAAACAGTGAAGCAGAAGATCCCAAACCCAGTGACGGCATAAACTGTTCCCCAAAGAAGTGCTCTCATCGCTAAAGAACCGCCACTTTCTGTGCCGACTGTTTTCACTATTGAAAAACCCTTTCATTTCAAATAAAAGAGTTAAAAGAGTGAATCAATTTTGGATAAATTGATGGCAAACCTTATCAAAAGCGTTGGAGTCTTTCTTCTTAGCGGTGGCCAAAGCGGACGAAAAGCCAAATAAAACACTTCCACCCGAAACAAATGCCATAAATGCTATTTCTGTCCACAAATTCATTATTTACTAATTTTGAAAATGTGCTATAAATGACCAATTACCCACCTAGGTACTTATTCTTTCTCTTTTTAGAGTTGTCACTGATTTTGTCATTTGTATAAACAATTGTATTATTCTTAATGTCATTTGAATTGAAATTATCGACGATTTCATCGGTTTTCACAAAATTATCCATAAATTTAATAAACAATAAATCAATAAATAAATAAAAACTACGATTTCATTGAAATGATGAAAGTATTAATGATTTGTCATTAATTGAAGGCTAAAAAGAATGATATAACAAATGTTCAACTAAAGTGACCTAGTACATCACCTAGACAAACAAATTGAAAAATTCCACTCCAGAATAAAACATAAAAATTCAGAAATACTCTCCAAAAGATGTCACTAATTATCATAATTTACTTTAATTTATGAATGAAGTGAATAATATAAAGTTAATTATTGAAAATAATCATGCTAATCATTAACTAGTTAATTATTGCTGGATAATAGTACACTGAATCAATAAATTCCTTATTTTTAATGAAATGAGAAAAACTTGTATTTATAGGACATTATTATTGTCTTCGATTACATAATGAATGATTTAAAGACAGCTTAACATAAGAATAAAAAGTTTAGACGACTTTTGCATTTTTTATTTATCTACTTAACAAACAATACGTCTATTATTTAATATGACTTTATGTGGACGTAATGTTTTTACTATAAATAAATTAAAATACAAATGACGTCTAAACTATTCGTTCTTATGTTGAGCTGTCTTTAAATGTCAGCCATTCTTATGAGGGATAGGAAAACATATTTTCGGTTTTAATAAGAAAACAAAATGTGTTAACTGTTTATAGAAATAGCGTTAGTGTTAACACAATTTAGAGATAAAATGTGATAAATTGACGGACTTTTTATCTATTAATAAATGAGTGCATAAAAAGAGAATAAAATTCTTGTGTTTTGAGAAAAACGATTGAATACAACAATCAGTTTATGATTTCATAAAACAATGAAAATTAGATTTAATCAAATCATTTCAATTAAATCCTATTTTGTGTTCACTTTTTGATTCAATTGTATTGAAATAATAATTAAAAGATATGTTTTTATTTATATATTAAGTTTGATATAACTCTTATGGCCTCTAAAATGATATTTAATTGATTTTCGATCGTTTTTTTTATTTATTTTGAGATTTTTTGCCAATTTTTTAAACTCGAGTTTCAATTAATTGATTCTTAATTAGTATTTATTAATATTTACAATAAAATTGTATAAAAAAAAGTATTTATTTCTACTCAAAAGTGATTTAAATCAATCGATAAAAAAATAATAATTGAAAAACAGTTTTTCAATTCTCGACTCAAATGCAAAAGAAATTACAAAATAAAGCGATTAATTCAGTAATTGATTAACTGATGTCTTCGTCTTCGCCACAGTCTTTGACATCAATAGAGTTGATAACAAGAGGAGAGACATCAAAGAAAATGCATTCGTCGACTATTAGTCCGTCGATGTCCGCACATCACCACCAGAACCACCAGAATAGTCACAGCCATAGAACTGTTGACAACTATTTAATTAGTGAACGAAAACATAAAATCAATGCGAAATACCATAAGAAGAAGTGGCAGATATTTCCCGGCAGAAACCGGTTCTATTGTGACGGGAGAGTAGTTATGGCCAAACAAATATCTGTCTTCTATTTTACCATAACACTAATCATTGTCACCTGTACCCTCTTCTTCGTCTTTGAGTATGTCTTTCATAACAATTATTTCTCTAATAATTGATTTCTTCGATAGTATTCCGTATTTGACGACACAAATAAGTGTCGCCATTCCTGTTGTGGCGGCCATTCTCTTCATATTTGTTTTATTTACTCTTTTGAGAACCAGTTTTACAGATCCCGGTATAATACCCCGGGCCTCTCCAGAAGAAGCGGCCGATACTGAACGACAAATTGGTATTTCTTTTTATTTAAATTGAATTTTGTGTTCAATTTGTTGTCTCTTTGACTGAATGAACAGAAGTGCCGAACGGCTCAAACTCTCCGACATATAGACCTCCGCCGCGAACCAAAGAAATAGTTATAAATAATCAGACGATTAAACTTAAATACTGTTTCACCTGTAAAATATTCCGACCGCCGCGAGCCTCGCACTGTTCACTCTGTGATAACTGCGTCGGTAAGCATTGAATCACATAAAGTTGTGGTCAATTGTAATACTATTGTAATAATGTTGTCGACAGAGAGGTTCGACCATCACTGTCCGTGGGTCGGCAATTGCGTCGGCAGAAGAAATTATCGATATTTTTATATGTTTATTATGTCTTTAGCGCTGTTATGCGTATTCGTCTTCGCCTGTATTATAACTCATCTCATTCTTCGTATGTTTTGTTTAATATTTCACTCTTTTTATGAATTTATCTCTTTTTTTAGTATCAAAGGGTAGAACTATTATCGACGCAATAAAAGATTCGCCGGCGAGTATTGTTGTCGGTATTATTTGCTTCTTCAGCGTCTGGTCTATTCTAGGACTGGCCGGTAAACCAGAGGAATGCCTTTTATATGAGGCGCTGAATATTTTTTATGTGATTTTAATTTAATTTTCAATTTTAAAGGATTCCACACATATTTAACGACAACTAATCAAACGACAAATGAAGACATAAAGGGCTCGTTTTCTTCTAAACGTAATCACTCCATAAAGAATCCATACTCTCGTGGATCTGTTTACAAGAATTGTTGTGTTATTCTTTGTGGGCCTAATATTCCCAGGTTTACAAACAATTAATGAGTGCTTTTATTAATTGTTGTCTTTTGTTGATTAGTTTAATCGATAGTCGGACTCCAATAAGTGACGAACAATACCTTTCCGCACAACGTAATCGTGATCTCAGTCGACAGCATTCGGGGCAGTCCAGACCGAGTCGTTCTGATATAAGTGCCCCCCAGAGTTCATTTAACTCACAACCCAAGACTCCGAACAGTTCAATGAGTGGCAAATCAGTGACTGACCATTATTTATACCCTCAGCAGATGTATCAACACCAACATCAGCCCTATCCTCAACAACAGCCACGTATAGTACCACAGCCAGTAATGAGTGGGTCTCAGGGACATCAACACCAACATCAACATCAACATCAGTCGCAAAAAACTATGACTACTGTGGCGAATGTCAATACCGGCCTCAATGGCAACTATAACTCATTACCCAGAAATCCAAATCAACAGCACTCACATTATGGTACGACAGTCGAGTCGTCTCAGACTCAAAATCAATGAATTATTACATATTTCTAACCCTTTTTTATATTATTTTCTGACTCTTTTTGAGAATATTTTCTTATATTTTATTTTGAAATATGAATAACAGTTTAATTTTGTTTTGTTTTTGTTTTTTTGAGTTATTTTTCTCTTTATTTTTCTTTTGTCTTTATTTGGGTTTTGAATTGTTTTTGGTTTTTCTCCAAATAATGCCTTACATTGACTTTGAATTCTTGATTTGCATTTTGTTTTGGTTTTATTTCCAAATTAATGTCTAGTTTTAGGTCTAATTGATTGCATTGAACTAATGATTCCATTCCTTTACCGGCCTTTCCTTTTTGGCCGATCCCCTACTCCTTCTCTTCCAGTTTATCGAAGTAATGTCTCTTCACATCCCTATCAATAATAACAATAATACTAACATTAATTCAAATTTTATAACTTTTGTGAGTATTGTTTTGAAAACATTGAAATTTGTGAGGATTTATACCTTTGGTATCAATAATTGATTATTGAATTGACTCTAATTGACAGGTAATCAAAATAAATTGAAGCCAAACTACCATACGTTAAGTCGACTGCCATCCTATCAAATAATGAATCAGTTGTGCGAATCATATAATTCAGAATTGGGTAACAATTCATTGAATAGTGTATTAACGAGCGGAGGATCGCTGTCTAGGAGTCATCACAATATAAGCTTAGTTTCATTTATGAAACAGAGCACAGTCTGAAACAGAGTCTGAAACAGAGTCTAAACCATAACTCAAAACTGTCTTTAAATACGAGATAATTATTTAATTGTTTATACAATTTTATCAAATGAGAGACTTTTGACCCGATATTTAATTAATCAATTGTTTAATAATTTATTTACTTAACGGTCAGCCATTTATTCCCTGAGTTGTTGATAGTTCTGAACTTATTTTTTATTTTTTATGTTTTTTCAGTGCAATTTTGTCATGAATTCCAGTTATTTTTGTGACTTTTAATTAAAAGGCATTAGTTTTTAAATGTCAACTCATTTATAGAAAAAGTGTTTTTATATGAATAATTTGCTCATTTATTATATGAATTTTTAGTTAATTTCCAAAATAAGCATCTCGGTCATTTTATATTAACTAACAAATATGTTCTGTTTGTCAACTATTAAGTGACAAACATTTGATGACATCTCAAATAACTATTAAATCATCGAAACCTTCTGTGAATTTTAAAAAACTTTTTACTAATTTTTTTCCCTCTATTTTCTAAAAGTTTTTTTTATTTTTCCGTTTCGTCTAAAATGAATGAATGAATGATTGAAATCTGAAATTAAATGCAAAATGAATTGAATGGAGAAATAAAGTTGTTTTTCATATGTCGAGAATGAATTGATTCTAATTCTGTGCTATCATATGATATTCACGTGAATACATTTGCATACTTCATATCAATTATATTTTGCAGATCTGATTGTTTTGTTTGAATTTTATTAATCTCTTGTCGAGAGTCTAAAGTCTAGCATAAAGTCTATGTAGTGAACACTTTTTGTGTCTCTAATATATAGAGAATTCTTTTTTTTCAAATCTATTTATTTGGAATTTTTTTTTATTAACTCTGAAATTATGTTTTACTAATAAGTGACAGGAATTTCCTCTCTATCGCCACAAAAGTCTTGAGTGTCGGCTTATTCTGAGCTCATTAAAGATAATTTAAGAGAAAAACAATATTTACTTTTAATAAGTTTTGCACTTATTTTAAATAATGGCTAATATTAGTAAAAGTTTTCATTAATGATTTATTCTGGATTTTTGCCAATGAACTTGCCTTGCTACTCACTCACTTTCGAGGTCGAAGAGCTTGTAAAGAGCTGAGTTAGCAACAATAGCTTTTAGACAAACAAGTTTAAAATTAGATAAAGTTTCCTGTTCTTATATCTTATATCTAGTCTAAGGAAAATCCAGACTTGACTAAAGGCAGGCATAAAGAGCGCAAAACATCTCGAGGGAAAACCACCTGAACGTGACAAAAGGTCAAATACCATGCTAATCGGGCGAATACTCCAGTATATTTGATGGCCCCTTCACTGAGGCCCTATGTGTAAGAGTTAAAGTCTTATCTGTAGTTAAGGTCATATTTGTTGATGATTTACATGAGTTTCTAAAATCTCATTTAAACCCTTTTGTTCTAAAGTTTGAAATAATTTCTAAGAAATAAAATATTTATAAATAAATGGAAAAAAAATATTTATATTTTTGAGGAAAAAAGTGTTTGAAATCTATTTTAATGTAAATAAAAGTGAATATTCAGTGAATGGAATTTAAGCGACAAATAATTGATTAGAATTTGAGAGCAAACGATAAATAATTTGATAAAAAAATTGAATTAAAGTTAAGAAAGTTGTTTTGCTGGAACTGTTAAAACTGGTGGACAGGTATGACATGCGCTCAACTGTTTGTCTAATAGTTGAGTACAAAATCCAATGGATTGAATACATTGTCTGCTGTTTTTCCAGATAAATGTTTGAGAGAACTATCGAAGAGTACTGTATTTAGTGTTGGACTGACTGTACGCCAGTGTTTGACACGCGTTGACTCAAAACCCATTGGATTTGTTGCGCAATTCAGACAACTATTACGACATTTGGCAACAAGTCTTCACGTTTTTCAATGATTTTCAATGCCAGACAACATTGAATTATAAATCAGTCTTTCCGTACGCGAGGATAAGTCAACAAAATTAACAGTATATGAACAGTATATGTTTTACCCCAGAATAGAGTAGTAGTGCTGTTGAATGTGTGCCAAACCATTGTATGAAACTCTTAGCGTTTCAATCGATTCAATTAAACGTTTAATACGTTCACATTTTTGCGATAATAGTTTATCTAATTTATCGATCATTAAATTCATAAAATTTTCAAATATAGAGAGAATTGAATCACTAAATTGGGAGCCAAAGCCACATAAGAATCCTAACCTCCTGTGCTCTTATTCCCAGTTCTTTAGTACTGAATTCTTAGAGTTTGAGAACTAAATTCAATATAAAAGTCTTTAATAATCCATTTGACACCGAATTCTGTTCGAACATCACTTCATATATAATATCTGATGTCAAAAATGAATAATAATCTGGTAATCAATAGCTGTATGTCTGAGAATAACCAATACGTTAATCAGAATTGGTTTCAACAACACTTACCCTACAATAATAAGAAACTATTCGAGAGGTAAGTCATAAACATATATTATTTTCAATTGATTTTCGTTTCGCAACTTTTCTATTGATTTTTAATGCAATCAAAACTCATGTAATGATTCGAAATGTTTGTGCGTTTGGCTCAGAATCGGCACAATCTTAATATTTTAGGAAATTCTGTGACTTAAACCAATTAATTCTAAAATCTCTACAGAATTTTATTCATTTATTTATTATGAATAACAAGTCTTATGATATTTCAGTTGTTTATGACTTGGATTTAAAAGTAAACTATTTTTTTGATTTCAAAAATTCTTAATAATTCTATCGATTTCTTATTTGAATTGTTTTTTTTAAAGAATATATTCTTTTATTGGGATTACCTTTAGATCAAATGTTTTAAAATAAATAAAATAAATGACTTCACCCAAACATTTTAGTCTATTATTAACTTTCAAGGTTTAACTTCAGAATATTCTGTGTCTTATTCTTCGTCAAAGATTACGAAATGCTTACATAAATGATAGGCTGACAATCAATAAAGTTGTGTCCGTCACTCAATGATCTAATTTATTTTTCTGACCTATTGTTTGTGACAACATTAGCAACAAGGCAAATATGGCCAATGATTAATGGCATAAAACCCCTATAACTTCCCCTAAGAATATTCCTTCAAATAAAACTTAAGGATCAGATATTTATTATTTAAATAAATGAAGTGACGAACCACTCAACTGACAATATATCACAAAATGACATCAATTCATAATAAAATATCTAAAATTACTTTTTAATGATATCTCACTATCGCTTTGAATGCACTAAAAAATGTAATAAAAAGTCAAAATCTTAAGAAAAATAAAGAAAAAATAAGAGCTTTCAAAGACGTCAATTGGTGTTAATCTCGAACTTCTTTTATCAGGATTACTATTAATGAAAAAATATCTCCGATTACTTGTATACGTGATTTGTTCAATGGGTTAATATACAACCAAAACCAAACTCTCATATATTCATGAAATTTATATTGAATTTCAATTTTTTTTATTCCTTTTTTTTCATTCAGTCGTTTTGCATTTTTCATTATCAGTGATGAGTAGGTTTTGAAGTGTTTTTTTATGCTTGAAATCCATATTTAACCACAATTTTGCATTACATCTACTCTTAGCGATTGTTTTTAATCATTTTAGTTCCCAATAAAGAGTTTCATTGATTTTTTTTAGAGAAAGATATCCTATTTTCTCCTTTAAAGACATTTCGACACCAGATTTATCTCATAATTGACTTCTTTCGCAATATTTACTAATTTTAAGTTTTTTTTTAATAAACTCGGTTTTGATGTATATTTAATGAGAAGAAATTCATTAAATATTTGAAAAGTTTTGTTTGTATTTCATTTCTTTGAAGAATTGAAATTAAAATTGAAATTAAAGTTTGAAAAAAATGTGAATAAAAAAGAAATTATTTAAATACAGAAACAGATATTAAGTTCCGATAAAATTGATTGAACGCTGTTTTTCTGTTTAGTTATCAAATGGTCTGACTCTGACTTATGAGGAAATGAGAAATACTTTTCATTTTGAGATTGGATTCAATGTTTGACTTCTTTACCATTTGTTTTGAGAATAAGCGTTATATTTGTCTGATAACAGTTGTCAGACACTGATATTCACAATATATGTATCACTACTTCAACTATTAATAATTAGTTATCGGCACAAAATGGTTTAGATAACTCTATGAAAAATTAAACTCTTGGTTTGTTTAAACAACAAAAATCGAATGACTCGAATCCAATGTTTAATTATCGAAATCATTCTCTGATTGTATAGATTTGTGAAAAACTAGATTTTTATTATTATTTTCGATCAATAATTATGACCCAAATTGTGAATTAATGAACTCATTTTTCTCAAGTTTTATACCACTAATTAGAATAAGTTTTTCGGTATTAAAATTTAACTTATTTTTTGTTTTTCTTAATATAATAACAAACTCTTAATAACTCTTCAGTAGAGGTATTGCTTTACTCAAACTATCACTTCTAGTCTATCAAAGCTATCATTTGCTATCAATTTAATGATAACTTCAGTACAAATGAAGAACGTTTTGCACACATCACTAATAGCACAGTACACGTGCCCCAAATCAACCACTTTTTATGTTTTTTTCAAATAAGCCTAGCAATTAAAGTGTCCAGGGGCATTTTATTTCCACTGAGTAATAGGCGTGTTTTCCTACTTGAAAATAATGATTTTCATATTTGCATTTCAAGTGCTATATTTAAACTGCTTTGTGTGCATTTGCCTTGCTAATGTCTTGATAGTACCATGATAATTAAATGTTTGATTCAACAAAAGCTCGAATGCAATCCATAGAGTTGTGTTCCAAAGTGTCATCAAATGTCTAAAAGATTAGTGTCTAATATCTACCTTATGATAAAACAGAATCCCTACTGACTGGCCTTTTCTGGTTGTGCTCAGGTTGTGCTGAGCCCAGAACACAACCATAAATCGTTTATTTGAGTCGCGTTTTTATTTTTAAAAAAACAGATAAAAATATTGTATAAATAGTGATATTTCTCGACAATAATTATTATGAAATTGAATATTAAGCGCAAACACATGTACTTAAAGGGAAAAAAATAAATTGTTCCTCATTTTTGATATCTCTCTAAATGTGGTGTTTATTGAGTTCAATACTCTAATCAAATAATTTATTGTTTTGTTGCTTAATATCAAAGTTTTTCCCAAAAGTGTTTCTATTTTTTTATTATTATTATATTATGTTTTTTCTGATTAATTCGAGTAATAATTATCACTAAATGGTTGCAAAATCATTGAGTGCCTCGAGTATAGATGGAAAAAACCAAATTCGCAAATAATCTTTGTAAATTATCCAGGCTATGTTTCTTGTTTTTAGAATCTTAAAAAATAATTAACTATTTTATCACAATTTTACTGTTATTTCACTAATAAATGAATAAATAAATAAATAAAAGTAAAGTTTTCAATTTCTCAAAGTCTTAATAAATTAGATAACAAAAGACCTTGTTTACTATAGAATTTGAGAACAGAATATTCCCGAAGACATTTTAGTATCAAATATCAGTGTTATTTGTGTCTCTCCTTATTATGTAATACTTATGTAACACAAACTTCACTTTTATTTAACTGAAATCCGGCAGAAGTTTAAAAGGAATCAATTAATGAAATTCTAATTTATATATAATTTAAATAAATTAATTATTAAAAGTAATTAATTGCTTTGAAGTCAGGCCTACTTTTCACCATTTCTTCAAAAAATTAATTGATGTTTAAGTCACGAAAGAAATCAATTTTTTCTTTTCTAATAACTGTTAATGAATTCACTTTAGATTTATTTAATAAATTTTTCGGTCATTTAATAGCAATAGTGAGTCGATAATAAGCACCAGATTTTATCTGATATTTAGTTAGTGTTAGTGTTTTTCCTTAACCCTTAATCTATTTTTTAAGATAATTAGTCATAAATATTAGGAAAGTTTGTCCTCAAATTTGTTTATCTGATGAATTGTGATTGAAATGTGATTGAAATTTCCTGATTGTCTGATCATTTGCATAATGTTTTCCTAATGTGTCCTTAATATCAATGTCTAATTGTTTCCAATAATATCAATGGCCTCTAATTATTAATGAATTAGTCCTCAAAATAGCCAAAAGTTTTGTAATAATTGTTATGAAATTCAAACACAAGTAATGAGTTGAGCCTTAGATCCTTAATAAAAGCCAATAATATTCTTTCGTTTAGACACAAATGTTTGTACAGAAGTTATCGAAATAATCATTAATTGAAGTTTCAGTCGTCTAATGATGAAAACACGTGCGATATCTCTAATAACTGACAATATATAAATACATATCAATAGATATATACATGTATTGGTATATATATATATACATTTATATATATGTATCGGTAATTTTCCCAATAAAAATAATGCTTAACTGAAAGGGAAGGAGAGGGAGAAGGGGAGAGAGAGAGTCCAAGGTTGTTAACTATCTTATGGCGTCAATTGTGCTGATAATTCAAATCTCTGGAACTTTATTTAAGAACATTTGTGATTAAACCAACGATTTATTCTTCGGTCCTTATTCTTAACCCGAACTAAACATTAGTCAGTGTTTGGAGTCTTTGCTTAAAAACAATGTTAAGAATCTTATCGACGTTTACACAGAAAATACATTAAAGAGAAAAATACAACTCTTAGTTAAAACTTGGACTCGACTTCTGAGAACCGATTAAATGACAGCTCTGTGTACAAAATATACTCTTGGTCACAGTATTGACAAACATTTCAATATAAGGCTAAACAAGTGATAAATATGTTTGTAAAGAGACTCTTATTTACCGATTACTGAGTTTTTCCATTAAATTTGATATATTCTAAGCAAAAGAATAATGGATTTCAATGAAGGAATTATTGATTTTTTTATTAGTCCAGTCCTTTGAAGGGGAGGTTTTCTCTCTCAATAAACTAATAATTTTCAAAAGTTGTAATTAAAGAAAAAATTTGAGGCCTTTTAAAGAAAATATTTGCAATTAAAAAAGAAGAGCAAGAAAAACAAGCATGATTAATTGCAATTATTCTTATCCATACATGTTTTCCGTCCAAACAAATTCGATTTCAAAATTAATTGGATTAAATAAAAAGTAAATTAAACGATAAGTTGAAATGCGGTTCCTATTAATCTGGAAGTCAGTGATCGGATCATATTTTTTATTTGTCTCTAAAGAAAAAAAATGTTAAACCATTCAAACCAATCACTTGAGAGAGAAGATACCCGAACCCCAACTTATTATTTACTGATTCAGATGTCCTTCACTTTATATCAATTATATGCTTATGAGATACCCTAGAGCACATCCAAGAGTGCCCTTGCACATCTCAAATTTATCAAAAAATGACAATCAGTTATAAGATTTTTTTTTTGAAAAAGGGTTTCATTTCTTAATTGGAGTCTAAATTATTTGATAATTAAATAAATGCATTGAAAAGTCTGACAGAATTTAATCAAATGAATAAACGAATTAATTTACTTAAAAAAAATGTTAAAATAGTTGTAAGATTAGAAAATCTTAAAACGAGATAAAACTAAAACAAAATTACATTCTTTATGTTTTGAGACTATTCTATGTTATTCTCTGTTTAATTAAAAGTGTGTTTTATTTACTCAATTAAATGTTTTTCTAATTATTTATTTTAGTTATGATTTATATTATCTCCTGATTTACGCATTCCTGAAGTGAAAGCAATTGATTGAAAACATGGGTCTCTTGTTTGAGTCAGTGCTCGAAAAATCTGATCATCTGATCTTCATATGTAGTCTCTCTAATATCAGGAGAGGAATACCGGTAAAGACTGATCTGAGACCGGCTATCACTCTATTTTCAATGAGTGTTGGGTTCATTCAAAAGCAAATTCAAGTCAAATATTGAAGTATTGAAGTGAAGCACAAATTTATTCGATAAATATTTGATTTTTTCGTTTCATATATGCAGTGAATGATCGCTATTTATTTTAAGAGTCATTTAATCTGTTTTCAGGTTATATTGGTTTAAACACTTGAATTTCGAGTGACTTTTAACACGTTTTCAATCGTTATTCGGGAAGTTTTCACTTAAAAATATTTTATCTGAAAAACAAAATTTATTATAAGTTATGGAAAACTACTTACGATTTATTTCAATTCGTTTTTTGGATTCTAAAAGAAAAGAATATTTTTATATTCAGATACACTTATTCTGCAAATATTTTATCTAATTTTTAAATTCAAGGATATTTATGGCAGGAGTTAATCATTTTTGACTCTTCACTTCAGTCTTAAATTCCAATTTTATTTTATTGTTTATATAAATAATTCAATATTTAGTGGAAAACTTTAGCAGAATTTTAGAGTTTAAACTTTTTTTTTTAAATATAGTTATCAGACAAACAGCAAAACTTTTGCCAAAAAACTGATAGTCTTTTCGGTCAAATCATATCATTTATACAAAGAAAGAAAATTTAGAAGAATTGTCTCAAAACTGAAATATTTTTGATATAAGGGGTACACAAGAGTTAACACTTTTAACGCTTCATTCAAAACGATGGCTTCAAAGCCATGAAATTAGAATCAAATCAGGCATTAAACTACTATTGAACTAGGATGTTTTACGATAAGAGCAATCGATTGACTATAAATTAAGGGAGTCGTGGCATTCCCCCCTATTTTGAATGGATGCCAGCATTACAGTCAACCCTCGCGTGATTTCAAACACAGAAAAACATTATATAAATTTGATATAAAACTATTACCAATGAAACTGCTTTTAGATAAAAGCGTTTCTATTTTTCACATTTAGTTTTTTTTGCTATAAAAGGATGAGTCAAACCTCTACTCCAATGAGACTCATCTCTGATCGAAACTCAATAAAATCGATTAAATAGTTTAATAGTTGATATTATTTTAAATGTAAATTTGCTCGAACTTATTGCTCGAATACTTAATAATTGATGTGAAGAAGACATGAATTTCATAATTTTTTTATCAAATGAAGTGATTTCATAACAAAAATATTTCTTTTATTGACGACAAACGACTCGGTTTAGGATAAAACACATAAATTATTCGATAATTTTTAAAAAGTTTTTACGAAATAAAAGTATTTTTTTGTCAAAAAATTATTGAAAAACGAGTGAAAACAGGTTTAACTAAAGTCGAGATATTCTGAAGCCTTTCAGTGCAAAAATGTTTGAATTTACTCAACCAAATCAATTTCGATTCAATTCCGATCAAAGTTTCAGGTACAATTTTGTCTAATTAAATATTAACGATTGCGACACTTGAAACATGCTAATTTACTTAATAATCTTATCAATTAACAGCTAATTACTAGACTATATCCTATGAAAATTAGTAAATAATTAAAACTTTGATTTCCTCTAATTTGACAGTAATTTAACGTTCACTCAAACAATGGCTAATACTCCAGAAGAAGAGGATTTGAATATTCAACGGAAAAAGTCATCCAGTCGTGTATGTATTCTCACCTTTTTTGTTTTGTTTTGTTTTGTTTAGTACCAATTTTTATAGCAAATACTTCCTCTAATATATTCCGGGAATATTCATATGAGAAAACATTTGATCACAAGTTTTATAACTAATTATCATTTTTTAATGAAAGTTATGAATAAAAACTCGATTAGCCTTTAGATGACGTCTAACGTCTCTTAACATAATTTATTGCTTAAGATTTGTTTTTTACGAAATTTAATGTAAATTTTATGGTCTCATCGATTCATAGAAGAAATACCGCTTTAATTGGATCTCAATTTATGACAGAATTAAGAATTTCTGGAGTAATTTCCTTTTAATTGTCTCTCAAACAGTCAACTCTTTTGCAACAGATCTCAGATCTGATTATTTTTAATGACTTTTTAATTATTAGACATTTTTATCATCACTTTTAGGAATAAAACAAATAAATATATCAATTGTTTTCCACTTAAAGAGTTATCGGTGAGAAAAGGTCTGAAAGTCGCGCCCAATCCTTAACCCGACCACTAATTGTTTCGACCACTGTTTGCCTGTTATGAAACTATTATGTGATTATACCCTGAGCTTAGGAACTGACCGAACAAAACACACGAATACTTTTTAAACACAAACTCTTTTGTTGTTTTTTATAACAATTATGATATTTGTCTTAAATTAAAATTTGTATTATGTTTTTGACAAATATCTAATTCTGACCCCAATTCTAAACCCTTTCAGCAATGAATCGCTTAAATTAATTCATTTTTATTGAAAAAAATTGTTTTAAAAAAACTGATATAAATATTGTTTATTCATTAGTAGTAAAGTTTAATACAATGACAGAACTCTTTTGAAATATAATATTTTCGAAATATAATTGAAGTTTAAATAAAAGTACAATTAATCACTGAAATGATGGAAAGCCTTCCGTTAAAAATGAGTCAATCCGTTACTATTATGTACCAAAAGTCACGTCATCTGCGGTTTCTCTTATATCAGTGAAAATATTTTATCTTTACTATTGATAAGTGCAACAGGTTTTATGAGACTGAGGTATGGCCGATAACAGAATCTCACCAAGGCCCCTCTTTTTTAGATACTATTGAATTTTGTAACCAAGAGCTCACATAATTGTAAATATTTATTATTTATAAGTTTATTCTCGTATTTAAAAATAATTTACAAATCGTTTCGATATATTTTTTTTCTGGAGTTTCACTCTTTGTAAGAAACTATTCCTGGAATAAAGAGACGTCTTTGAAATGACCCTGATCTTTCGTCATTGGTATTAATAATTGGGAAACGTTTGATACCTGTGTGTGACTCGTGTCGCGTAACACACGTTTACCTCTACTTTGACTTTGATTTTTGTTTTATAATGAAATGAAAATTGAATTTTAGAATAAAAGACACGACTTTTAGGAACTGTTTTTTGGACCAAAATTTTCTCGATTTGGATCTCCTTTTGGTTTTATTTGACTCAAAAATTTGTTTTTCTTAAGAAAATGATATAAACTTCGAGCAAAAGAGATAAACCAAAATTAGGCCAAAGTTTTTCTTCGGAGTAAATAACTTGTTATTCAACGATCGAGTGTTGAAACACTCGCCTAAAACTTATCATAATTTAAACAATTCATTGAAAACAATCGAGAATTTATGTGAAATAAATCCGATAACATTTATCCAATCAATAATAATTGGTCGTGCTCATTTTTTTCAACATACATATAATTTCACTATCGATCAAATTTTAGTTTTTCATTTCAATTATACAATTTGTCCCTGTTTCTTTCTCTCTTTTTTTGTCTTGAATGTACTTGGAATTATGGGAAAATTTTCTGATCATAATTGAGATAAACTCTTGAAGTTAACCTTTACTAGAGTTTATCCAATGACTTTGCCTTGCTTAATTTGAGGTAATAGTTTCATAATGTCTCATTGGTGAGCAAGGACGTTTCACTCCAGGGAATTTTATTGATTCCCTCAAGATATTACTGTTTATAGTATTAAGAGTGAGATAACGGAAGAGGCGCTGAATCGATACCTAATATTCCTATGCTTTTCATTTGTGTCCTTCGCTTACATTCAATTCAAAAGTGTTTTTATTAATATAAAACAAAATAAAGAAATGAATTCAAAAATAAAGAAAAATAAAAATTCCGGAATTTCTAATTAATTTTTTTTATTATTTAATCTGTATTTGACTGTTAAACAAATATAAGGACGAGAATAGAATCCGATATTCATTAGTCTTTTATGTCAATTGAATTTTTTTGTGCACTTTTTTCTCTCTCCTCTATTCAAGTGATTGAAAGTTAGTTAACATTTAAAGCAGTTTAACATTTCAATGTCATTATCACTTGAAATGTATTGAAATTATAATTTTAATCGATGTCTTTCAGTCGTCCTCCAAATGCTATTTAAACGTCTGTTTTTGATTCGATGCCAAATGAAATCCCGACTTATGTTAGTCTACGAACCAATGAATCACTTCTTTTGACTTTTACTGCACTAAAGGCAAACTTAAATCAACAAAATTTTTAATGAATTTGAAAACTTTTGATCATTAAATCAAATTTAAACGAATTATTTTTCATTAAATTCTTGCATATATTTAACACTGAATACCATATAAAACAATAGAACTGAAGGTTACCATCAAAAGTAGTGTTGTTTCCAATATTGATCTCTTAAACACTCACTTAAAGTAATTATTTTACTCAACCGGTGTTTAGTTATATTCTATAAATGGAAATCAGAATAAAAAAATATGTCTAAAATATTCTGTTCAAAGATTAGACCCATATTTGAATCTTTAATTTAGAATTTTCTTTAAGTCTTTGAAAAATAGACAAAAAAAATAATTGTTTTTAACGTTTTAAAGGATCCGCTTTCGCACCGCATTATTGAAAAGAGAAGACGGGACCGAATGAACAATTGTTTGGCAGATCTGAGTCGACTGATTCCCACCTCTTATTTAAAAAAGGTTTGATTTAAATAAACTTACCGTTGAAATCATTGTTGCATTTAAACGAATTGTAGTCGTCGTCACTTCAGGGCAGAGGACGTATCGAAAAGACTGAAATAATAGAGATGGCTATCAAACATATGAAGCACTTACAGGCGCACAAGTATTGCACCGATGACTCCAAATGCGAGCTCTCAAATGCCCCAAATCTGGACGAAGAGGAAAGACTCAGACAATACCGATTGGGATATCAAGAATGCCTTTCAGAAGCTATCCGTTTCCTCGTTGAAATTGAAGGCCTGTTCACTGGAGATGGTCTGTGCAGACGAATGATGGATTACCTTCAAAACCATATGTCAACCATTCAAAAAGGTTTGTCATATCATAGAGTTTTAAATTGAATTTAATTGAATTTTGAATCAATTAGTCAATACTCCGACTGTAAAAGAAACCGAAATGAGTGGCCCTACAGTTGATGACATCCCAAAAGTGCGATCGCCATCACTTTCAGACTCGACGACTTCAGCCAACGAAAAGATGGATGACATCGATATGGAGACGAAGCCATTCATAGCAAAGCCAGTAGTGACGAGTCATTTGCGAGAAATGCTCGAAAACAGTTCGATATCGAAACGGTCGAAGTCTTCGCCGCACATCAGTCTTTCCAGGAGTTCGCCCTCTGTTTCGCCAAATAATTTTAACCAAAACAGTGATCAAAATGTTTATAACTTTAAGAAAGAAATCAAAGACAGATTCCAAGCCGACCAAAAAGTTCAACCCTTGAAATCGATCTCACCCTCGAATGTGGTTATAGACGACGAAAGGATATCCAATTCGAGTTTATCTTCGCTCACAACTCAGGCCAGCGATCATCGGAGCGAAACGTCCGGCTATTCTTCGAACTCCTCTAACAAGTCGTTGCCATCGATAGCGTCAATGGTTGTCCCCATATTTGCTTTACATCCGTCGGGGAATTACTATTTGCCGCTGACTATCGACGCCTCTATAGTAGCGCCGCATATCTCTAAAGAGGCGGAACTCAACTTATTTCCAGTCTTACATCCGATCAATATTACCGTTAATTTTAGTTATCAAATGCCACAACAAATGGCAAACCATAGCCTAGAGTACAATCGTTCACAAGTGTGGCCACCAGTCAACCAGAGAAGTGTCAGTTTCTCAACTGTGCCGCCAATGTCTAACTCAGGCACTAATAAATTAAATTATAATACAAACAATAATAACATTTCGCTGACAGAAAACAAATTCGATCCGATTTGGTTGAGTTCACTCAACAACAGTTCAAAGTTTAGCCAATTGTCCACAAAATTTAAGTGATTTTAATGTTTGGGTAATATTTTATTAAATTGTTATTCAAATTGAATTAAATGTGAATTAAGTCTTATTTTTGTACATAAAATGAGTTTTTAATAACAGTTTTATTTAAATTTAAAATATTTTTAATTAATTTTGTAAATAATCGGCGAATCATTTGTTTTATAAGAAATTTGTTTTTATTTTTTAATTTTTGTCGAAAAAAACAAAGATTTTAATCAAATTAAATGAAATTCATTTAAGAAAAAAAATTTGTCCTCAAATTCATTAAATGGAGAATTGGATCAAATCATTGATTAATTGACTGATTCTTTAATTGGGGAAACATTTGTCTTATCCTTAAGTGAAATACCGGTCGAACCAAAGCCTTTGTCCTGTCTTTCAGTGATGTCGAGAGTGGTCTCAACGAGTTCTGTGTCAGCGATTTGTTCACAAATGAGTTGAGCGATTCGATCCCCTTTTGATACCACGAAGTCTTCCTCAGAGAAGTTGAAGAGAATGACACAAACGTTTCCTCTGTAGTCACTGTCGACAACACCTGCGCCCACATCTATGGAGTGCTTCCAGGCCAGACCCGAACGCGGGGCTATCCGTCCGTAACAACCTGTGGGTACCGCCACTCGAATGTCAGTCTTAACCATTTGTTTCCCCCGTTTTGGGACAACACAATCGTAGGCCGAATACAAGTCATATCCGGCGGCAAACTTTGAACCTCTTGTCGGACAAAAACCATTTTCAGTGATTCTCTCGAACAGAAGCGGACGAATAGATGTCTTTCGCGGAGATTCTGGCATTTCTTCACTATTAGAGTGACTACAAAAACGACAAAACAATAGTTTATTGAAAGACTGAAAACTAAAAGTGTTTTGTCTTTCACTCAATTGTGTCAACGATTTTCTCAACAAAACATTTGCGCCGATTTTATAGACATTTCCCGCCATTTGTCTAATGATTACTAAATTACGTCATTTAATCAATACTTAAACACTTTAATCATCGCTTAAAGAAAGTGAATCCACACAAAAGGGGGGAATATTTCCCTACATTTTGTGACTATATTTATGTTTTCAGAGGAATTATCGACGCATTTCGTCATTCGGTTTATTATTGCTGTTTATGTTTATTGAAAAGTAGGCGGGGCTTAACTGCCAATTGTCCCAAATTTAATAAAAGGGCTTTAAATTAATAAAGTTTTGAACCAATTCTCATAACAAATAAATCTTTAGTTAAGCCTTTTTTGATTGATATTTATAAACATTAATTGAATACAATAATTGAATTAAAGCACAGATTTTGAAAAATTATGTAAACATTTGTTTTGAAAGTATTTTTCGTATAAATGGTTTCAATTGTTATAACATTGAGTTTTGTCCGCAAATCGGAAACCAATTCGGATGCGTTTCCTCTCAAAACTACGGAATCGCCGGTAATTTCATCTAAAAAGTGATTTTAATTATAGATATAATTGTTATTAATGTTAAGGCAGTGGAGCCCTATTTGTGGCCAACATTTTAGACACAGAATTTGGTTCAAGAATTGAATGCAATCGAGTCTTTCATTAATTCTTCAATATCTGAGTCATCACTTGTTTTAAGCACTTCTTCTGATTCTTCAATAAAAGTATGGGATATGTCGACAACACAACCCATTCATACATTTTTAGGTCATAAAAGTATAGTCTATTGCGGGAAATGGTCTCCATTTGTCAGTAAAACATTTGTCACTTCTTCGGGTGACTCCACTCTAAAGATGTGGTCATTAGAACGAATGGAACCGATGTTAACAATAAGAACTTTTAGGTATAAATAATTTTATATAAAATTTAATAATTTGTTTAATGAATGTTAGGGGAAGTCTTGTCGTGTGATTGGAATAAATTTAATGAATTTGTGGTCACAACCAGTGATACAAACGGTTTAATTAATGTTTGGGACATTCGTTTTGGTGTAAACCCTGTCCTCACTCTTTCCGGTCATTTAAAAGCTATAAAATGTGT
>JAQIXI010000602.1:0-20926 GCA_034700165.1 Galumnidae sp. Gr-Ori-00277
TCCTTCAATTGTGCCAAATCCTGTTTACTCCAATTACTTGTATTGAACCGTCTCTGAATGGGAGAGAGTCCAGCGGCCCGTCTTCTATCTAATTCTGCCTGATGTTGACCATGAGCATCTGCTAAGTACATTCCATATAACTGTTGAAGACTGTGATCCCAATGATCCGGATATTCTACCGGTACATTGTCTTGATTCTCTACGTATTCATCATGGTATGCCCCCAACAAATTAAAACCAAGAGCAAAATATAAGATATATAACTGTTGCAGAATTATGAGCGAAACACACACAAAGACTAAAATTGAGCACACCATAATTATTCCGCACAACACTTTTATCTTAAATTTGTATTCACTTTCCTCCTGTTCTATAATTTTCTTACGTTTTTTTACTCTTCTATCGGGAATACTCTTGTAATTAATGTTTGTGTTGTCATTAGTTTGAGTTTCATCAGGGATGACATCTTTTTCGGACGACATTTCACTCATATTTAGTTCTTTTTTATTAAACTCTAATTTCTGTTAAACTTTTTGTTATAAAAATTAATTCAAATAAACAATTAATAGTTTACTCGAGAATTGAATCAATAAATGAAATAATTGAAAACCAATGATATATTTGTGACAATTGGATGACATTATATTATAATTATTTCTAAAACTTTAAAAACTCTTTAAGTTTTTAAATAAAAAGTTATATTAACTAAAGATTTGTTTCAAACATTTATTTGAAGAAAATTTGTTAATAAAAGTTCTTAAAATCAATAAATTTATGAAAGTTTTGCTTTAATATGAATGGCAACCAATGGATCGTCACTTTTATTGTCGACAACGATGTGCGCACTTCCATTACTGGACACAGTTATAGTTTTTCCCGTACATTTTCCACCTGCACAATTATAGATATAATGATTAAATCAATTCTTAGTGTTTACAAAAAGGGATAATACCCTCTAAATTTCCGGAAATCACATCACAATATTGTCCGGCGGGTAAACCCGTTTGGAAGGTATTATCGACGACATTATCCTCATTATTGATGACAAGAAAACCTTTGGTTCCGCGACTAAAAGCAATGGCATTATTTCCGTTATCCCACCAATTGGTTAGTGCCTCGACTCCGACAGCATTTCTAAACTTAACCATATTATAGATCGGTCGCCACCTGTGCTCACAAATCCATTCTTTAGAATTACAGCTAAGGTCTGCATTTCGGGTGACGTTAAGAATATCTCCGTTATTGTTCGGGGGTCCCATCCAATCGTTCTTATCTGTTGTGCCCTATAATGATAGCACAGAATAGAATTAATTTTTTTTTTGTAATTTTTAATTGTTTTAAATGGTTTTTGTTCTCATTTTTCATTTAATTTAAAATTAAGTTCTATTAAAGGATTTTAATTCAATTTTTGTATTTCAGGAAAATATTTACCTGAATATCTCGGGGCCAATAGTAACTACTCATAACCCGCGGCAGTGCGTAAGGAAAGGCTAACATAAAAGCCGTTCCCATTTTCAGTAGACGTGATTCGAAATACGCTATATTAAGACCGAGAGTTCCGGTGTGTCCTCTTTGAAGGTCGTGGCTATCAATCATAACCAGAGCATCATTTCCCTTAAGGAAACCCCATCCCTCCCCGAAGTTCTTCAAGTATTTCAACTTTTGGTTATTGTTTTTTCTGAGAACATTCGCTAAATTCTGGAAATATCTGAACTCAATTACTCGACCAATACTTAAGTATTCCTCTGAATGCATATGAGTTCCGCCCTGAATGAACTCATGAGCGAAAAATGGTCGGCTTTTAGCCGGGAAGTATTTTGTATTGAGATTATGTAGTCGTGAGTAAATGTTTGTGATGTCTGCCGGCCACTGATGTTTAGAAGCGTCTGACCTAAAGCCCGCGACTCCCATATCAATCATTTTATTGAGAAAGTCTGCCTGTTTTTGTCGCACATATTCTTTTCCCTGATTCAAATCTCTGAGTCCACCCAAACGACAATTTCGGGCCTCATTCGGGTCATCGTAATTATGGATTTCTAGATCACCGGTTGGACAGGACTCGTGTCCGTGGAAGTCAAGGTTTGAGAAGGGAACTCCCGGATAACTCATTGAGTTTCCATCATAACTGCTGCCATCCGTTCCCTTTCCTAAATAATAATTAAATTAAAATTATTTTCAATAAAAATCCACTATAAATGGAAGGCATACCCGCCTGTCCTCCACTCATGTGATTCATAACAATATCGACAAATACTCTGACTCCGGCTTTATTACATCTGTCGACCATACTTGCCATATCCTGTTCGCTACCACTTCTTGAGATAATCTTGTATGCAACGGGTTGATACCTTTCCCACCATGGTCGGAAAGGGCTCGTAATAATAGCATTTGCCTGCACTGGTGTTAGTTGAACGCCTCCATAACCGTATGGACCCAAAAACTCTTCACATTCTTTTGCGATTTCAGAGAATTTCCATTCCATGAGTTGAACCATAACTCCTCTGTCGCCCACAAAATGTGGTTCGCTGTAGGGACCGGCATAAGAGCTATGAAACACTAAAGCAAAGTATAACAATGAAAAGCATAGAATTCGCGTCATTTCTTTAAATTAAAAAATATATTGAATTCAATATATTTTGTTTGAAATAAAAGTTAGATTTCCTCTGAAATTGTTTTTCTTTTTATATGAAATCAAAGGATACGTCACTTTCTTTGGGCACAACCTTTTATTTAATCGAAAACTATCTGAAACTTTTGTGACAGGAGAGACACTTTTACCTGTTCTAAGGCATATTCAAAGCACACTCCATATGCCTCCTTATCTCTATAGCTTTCATCAGTTATTAAAATTCCTTAACTTATCAAAACTCTTCTAATTTTTACTTTTATTTTTGATTTTCAAAGGATTTAGTCGTCACTCAATTGTCATTTCAATGAATTTCCGAATTATAACAGTTTTAAAAGGATGTCATAGATAATCTAGGCCAAATATATAGTAAAATTAATCTATCTTAGCCAGGATCATTTTAATTAATAAGATGAAAGCCAAGAATAATAGAATAAAAGTTTAGAAAAAAATATAACAATTTGTCTGTCAATCGTTAGAACCGATAATTAATGTCTTAAACAAACAAATTGAAGGTTTTTCAAGATTTTCCTAAGTTTTCCAATTCTTGTCTTATCGTCCACTTGTTTTCGAGATAAATATAAAATTGAGTAAGCATGTTTTATCAATTCATTTCATTTATAATCTAGTCTATTAATTAATGTATTAGCCTTGTAGCTTTGAAGGAATAGCTAGGTAATAATTCTCACAAAATATTTAATATACAATAAATATTTGATTTAAATAAAAATAATTAATCGAAATTAAATTTAAAACATTAGAAAAATCTTTTTTAAAGAGTATTTACTTACAAAAAAAAGTTTTGATGAAAAAATAAATGATCATGGCACATATTATAAACAAGATAAATGTACAAACAAAAACAAAATTAAGAAATCTCTTATTGATTCTTGGTAATCCCATAATTTTATTATAACATTATAGAATCAAACAATTTTTGCTCATTATTTTTGTGATACATTTTATCTAATATTATAAACATTTTACGAATCAATTTTTGAATGACTTTCTGAACAAATAAACATTTATTTACTTAAATGAATAAACATTTTCAGTGTTTTTTTTAAGTCTTTGCATAAATTCATTGATTATTTGATTTATTTATATTCATTTGTGATTCAATTTAATTCAATTCAATTCAATGACTAAACATTTTAATCACAACTTTTTAATTCTTTAAAGAATATTCATTTCAAGAATTTCCGAGAATATTGAATATGACTTTAGGTTTTCACATATCCAGGTTTATATAACTATATTAATTTGATTTAATTATTTCAAATTCATTTTGAAGACAATTTAATATAACATTTATTTCAAGTTTTAATGGATTTGAGACTCAAATCATTTGAACACAAATTCTGTGAAATGAGTGCAAAGAATTTCAGATTAATATCAAAGACAATCATTAAATATAGAGTTATATATCCTTAAAAAAAAATAGAGGAAATTGAATAGCTCCTAATTTCTGAATATTTACTCTATCCCTACCATTTAAAATGACAGTTAAATATCCTTGTCAAATTTTACCAGGATATTGTACTGCAACAGTCAATTTAATTCCTAAAATCTAAAACGACACATACATTATGTCAATAATCAGTACTTTTATAAACGATAATCAGACAGAAAAACGAGTAAAAGTTTGGTACAAAAAGTACTGAATTTACAGATATTTCTCAATAATATTTGTTATTAAACCAGAGTTTAAACCAGAGTTTGTTTACATCTTTTTTTATGTTTTCTAAAAAAAAGTGATAATTAAAACATTAAGACATTCAGTCGACAATCAAATCATTTGATTTACGATTTAATCAATTAATATAAAAATTAATTTAAACAATTAATTTAACTCCAATTTATATTTGTTATGCATTCCTCACAAAATGATTGACTCAAACACTCAAAACATATGGAATGAAATGAACTCTAATTAAAAAAAATGAATTAATAAAAAGTTATTTTAAAAAATATAAATAAATTTTCATTAAAACTTAAGTTTAGACGAAAGGGTTGTCTAAAATGAATGGCCAAACATATCGGGGAATATCATCAGTTTTGGGTGGATTTCTAATCCATTTAACTTTAGGCACTTTCTATACTCTGGGAAATGTCAACACTTATATGATATCTTATATCAGACGAGTGGACAATACGGCCCAATACGCCGACTCTATTTGGATTAACGCGGCCTTTATGTTAGGACAGGGATCGCTCATGACTTTTGGTGGACTTATGGAAATCAAATTGGGAGCGAAGTATGTCTTTACTTATTATCTCATTTTCTTTAACCATATTCTTGTCGAACAGATGGACCTGTCTTTTGGGTTCTATTATCTTCAGGTAATTTAGTGTTCGAACACTCTTTGAGTGTCTCATAATTATAGATAATATCTGATTGTCTTTTGTTTTCTATTCAGTGGTTCCATAGCTTTAACTTATTATACAATAAATTTGGGTTTCATTTACGTTGTGTTCAGTTATGGTTTTTTGGCGTCTCTGGGGGTCGGAATAGCATATGTCGCTCCACTCGCCGCTGGAATGAAGGCATGGATTCAACCATTCATTTATTATTTCTAATTTGTTTCTATTTAGTGGTTTCCCGAACGTAAAGGACTGGTAAATGGCATAACTGTTGGGGGCTATGGATTGGGTGCTCTGATATTTAACCATGTTCAAACCGCTTACTTGAATCCATTGAATGATTCGCCAGATCCGAGTGGTTTCTTCACAGATAGGAACATCTTAGACCGGGTTCCTTCGCTCTTCATATTGTTGGGCGGCGTTTATATGATAATTCAAGTGATCGCCTGTTTGTTGATATTCAGACCACCGCAATACCCGAATGAGATTATCTTTAATGAGGGAAAGTTTCTCCTAATTAAATCTCCCACTGAGTCAGTGCTTGACTGCAATTACAGCAGTTGTGATGAAGAGTCCAATTCGACTCCCGTTCCCGCTTTTCATAAAATAGATTTGACACCAAAAGAGGCGATTCGTACCAATGCTTTCATCCAAATGTGGTTAATGTTTGCTTTGAGTACACAAAGCGTTCAATTCATTAATACGATGTATAAGGCGTTCGGACAGGAGTTCATAAAAGGTGACCACTTCTTAGCTTTTGTCGGATCTATTGCTTCGATATTCAACGCCGGCGGACGTATTCTTTGGGGTCAATTTCTTGACAAAAGTACTTTCAAGACTTGTTTTGTCTGTCTGTGCGCTATACTCTCTGGTCTGATCCTAACCTTCATTATAACCGAATCCTTCAACAGTAAAACCCTTTATTTTATTTGGGTTTTGGCCATATTTTTTACTTTTTCCGGAATATTCGTTATTTTCCCGACGGCAACCGCACAGGTATTCGGCAAATCCCATGCGGGCACTATATATGGGCTACTGTTCACCGCTCCGGTACTTTATATTACATTTTTAAAAATCTTATTTTAAAAAACCAATTTTTTCGTAGGCATTGTCTTCACTTTTAGGCGCTTTAATGTTCCAAATAATCCAATCAGAGCTCGGATGGTTCGGCTCATTCTTTATGGTGGCTGTCCTTACAATTTTGGGTGAGTACACTCTTTTAAGATAATCTCATTTTATCTCTAATCTTGCGAACAGCCCTATTGTTGATGATATTCTTCCCGTCGGATATGGAAACGTTGAGAAATAGGAAAATAGCGAATTGAAGAACAAATGTTTGGACCAAAGATTTTATTTAAAAATTAAGTTCATATTTATTGCAAGAATTATAACGAAATTGAATTCTAATTAAACTCAATATATGTTATAATTTTTCAATGTTTTAAAGATTCAATATTTTGAAGAATAACTAGTCTTTCATTGAATGCATTTATCAATGATTTCATTCCTAAACTTATTTATTAAATAATTAAATAAATTTAAATGTGTTTTAATTAATAGATGTTATAATCAATGAATTTGTTGTGATTCACAGTTTTTCTAAACTTATTTTTAATTATTTTTTTAATTTTATTCAAATATTTAAAACATTTTATTATAAAACTATTGAACAAAACATTTCATGAATTTAATGATTAATATTAATGTTTTCCACGACTTATACAATATATTAAGATATCATTTCTCTATATTAATGTATTTATAATTAACTTATTTATTATTAACTGTTTTATGATCTGATTGTTCGACAAATTGAACGTATTTTTCAAAAATAAAAAGTTGACTCAATTTTGACTCAAATGTTGACTACATTTCAAAATATTCTGAGTTTTTAGTCGAATAAATTTTTTGGGAAAAAATGTCTTTTTTAGGGATAAAAGAAACTGAAATTTATTTGAAAATATTTATTAAAAAAGTTTTAATTTTTTTAAATTAAAATATTTATCACTTATTAAGCGATTAATCAAATCTTTTCGGATGACATCAAATGAGTGATTGATTTGCTTTTATTGAATTTTAATCCGATTTTTAGGTATATATTAATCCGGATTTAATGGAAATAAACCAGGAAATGATGACAGGATTCAATTTAATATTCATTGTTATTTAGTAAATGTCCTTGTTCTATATTCACAGTTGGCCTTAAACTTATAACCAAGATTCTACTTTGATTTTTTAAATAAACAGGAAAATATAAAAACTAGATAAAACCATCAATCATGGTCACTTTTTAAAAGCTATAAGATAATTTTACTCTGTTCATTATTACCAGGTTTATATGCCTGGATTAATGTATAGGAAAGACGACTAATCATTAGACTTAAGATTGAAAGTTAATTCTCTACATTTTCTATAAGTTTTCTCTAGGATTTTTGAATTAGAACATGGTCATATAAAAGTTATACAGAATTATTTTGTAAATTAGAAAACAATCATGTTCATTATATTGCAATAGAAGAGTAGGCTCTTGGAATTTATTTATTTTGAGTTAAATTAATTATATTCTAATCGTTAGAATTCATTATATTTTAATGAATGCCTTAAAATAGAAAAGTGAGTAATAAATGAAAAATTCATTACTAATAAACAGTGAAAACACAAAAAAGGGTTGTTTTAGGTTTCAATCAAAGAGTTTATCCAATTTTATATCGATTAAAATTAATATGCAATTAATATACAACTAATATACTAGCAGCTAGTAACTAGCTCATTTAAAGTTCTCCTCACAAATATGTATAAATTTGTAAATAGTTTTAATTTATAAAATATTTGTAATAAAAATTAACCATGGTTATTTCAAATATAATAATAATTTATTAAATAAGATGTTTAAATGAGTTAATTGAAAATTATAAGTATTTGACAAATACTGTATTTGTCAGTAGATTTTAGATTACCTAGCTACTATATAGGTTCTTATATAAAGGCATTATAAAAGTGACACTGAATTAAACATAAATTCAATCATAAGTTTAAAAATTGAGAGCCTTTCCTATGGATTGGGTGACTGTCGTCGCACCCAAAGGTACCCAAAACGCGTATGAATACAATGGTGTAGACCTACTGTTAAATAGTTCCAGTGATAAAAATATCTTTTTGGATATTTGCCAGGAGCCAAACCCCAAGAAGTGCTTTACATTCATAGAACAAAGACATTAAAACGTCTCAGGGGTTAAACGGATAACAAAAAATTGAGTAAATTATCAGAAAATTGTATTTAAAAAAATCAAATCTGTTTTTAAAGTAAAAGTATAGAAAATTGAGTTATGCGTCAAATGTTTAGCGCATTGAGACTGAGTTCAGCCCTAAAGCACTCCATAAGAGTGAACACAAGTCTACACTTATTAGAAGTGAAGTCGACTACAAGACTGGCGTTAAGCACATCATTCAAACAATTTTGTCGTACATTTTCCACAAAAATGTCTTTACCCCGTGTTTTCTTCGATATGACCGCTGATGGACAGCCCGTCGGACGTATCATTATGGAGGTATGGCTACAATTTAAATGTAATTAGCAGTAGATTTGGTCAATCAATTGGTGCTGACCTTCACTTTAGTGGAAAATTTCCTCTTACACTAAAAGCCGGTAAACGGCGTGTCTCTAACGTACACTTCCTTCAGTGGATTTGTTGCTATACTAACAACTATTACAATGAATTAACAGTAGTGTGAAGTCAACAGAAAATTTTGAATATAATATTAAATTTCTTTGTTTTCTCGCTTTTCATTAAAACTTTTATTGAATTATTGATTGCTTTTAATGTTTTCTTGCAATTCATTCACTCATTTGTCAGTCATTTCAGTTTAATCTTATTTTAAATGTTTTTATGTCTTCCCTTTTCATCCATTTATTTAAGTCTTTCGTTTCGGATTTAATCCATTAAATAACGGTTTAGATAAGAGTTAAGACAATTAGACTCTCGAAGAATAACTAAAATTTTGATAATTGTTTTAAATAATTGTTTGAATCAATAGTTGCGTTCAGATGTGACTCCAAAGACAGCGGAAAACTTCCGGGCGTTGTGTACCGGAGAGAAGGGCTTTGGTTTTGAAGGGTCGACATTCCATCGGGTTATTCCCAATTTCATGTGTCAGGGCGGGGACTTCACTAACCATAACGGAACCGGCGGTAAATCCATTTATGGCGCAAAGTTTGCCGACGAGAACTTCCAACTGAAACACACCGGACCCGGCATTCTATCGATGGCCAACGCAGGTATGGCTTATCATCACTTCATTTATTAATGTAAAAATATTAACATATTTATGGTGTGCTTTAAAAAACAGGTCCGAACACAAACGGTTCGCAATTCTTTTTGACAACAGTGAAGACCTCGTGGTTGGACGGAAAGCACGTCGTCTTCGGCTCAGTTGTCGAGGGTATGGATGTCGTTAAGAAGATTGAGTCCTATGGTTCTCAAAGCGGCAAAACCTCAAAAAAAGTAGCCGTCGCCAAAAGCGGTCAACTTTAAGGGTTGAGCGAAGTTTGTGTCGCATAGGAATGAGCCCTAAAAACAACAAAAAATCCAATTTTAAAGACAATTGAAAAAACCTTTTAATCGAAATCGTTATCCAAAAGAAGAAGTGAATCGCAAATTGTGTTCACTTTTGTGTTGCGGACTACAACTGTTATCACTTTATTTGTGATTTATTTTTCAATTTACAAAACTTTTGATTTATACCTAATTATGAATTTTTTTAATGATTTTAACCTTTAATTATGTATTTCTCAAATACTTTCCGATAATTTGATGTAATTTTTCGCTCATTCTTTGCGTATAAATAAAGTGTTTTAAATGAAAAATTATTTTTTGTGTGAAAATTGTTTAAAAATTTTCCTCATTTTGTCATAAAATAAGTTAAATCTAACGAATGATTGCATATAAATGTAGTAATCATTAAGTAATTAATGATTAGTTGAAAATCTAATCAAAACACTTAATACAGACGTAGTCTTATTGTACAGGAGTTTAGATAAGCGGTCATTTGAGAGGGGGTGCAAACAGGGATACCTACAGAGAGGGTAACACTTTTGATCATTTCTTTTAGCTTGAGATTTAAGTTGTCTGTGATTTTCCTCGAATAGGTTTCTCAACAAATGGGTCTATGATTTGGGATTTAGTGAAACGGGAAGTGAGATATTCTGTGCGATTATTATTTAAATCCAATGCTTTAATATAATGACAATAATTTTAGTTGAGTTGAGTTCCTATTAAACGCCGGTTCCCTTCATAGGGACCGACAGCTGCATAAGAATAGGTGTGTTTATTGAGTATATGAGCGCCACAGTTGTGACTCTGCACTGATTGGATGTTCGCCTCTCAGCCGATAGAGGACTGACATTGACTCACTTTTATCAGTCGATTAGGTCCGTCGACGCAGTGTTTGTGCGCCACTCGAGTCAGAGTCAGAGCACTGTTTTTGATGCACAGGTTTTTACCAGAAATCTATTGATTGCTTTTTTCAATATGTCTTTCAATTAGTGCGCGTCTTATATCTCAACACTTTTATTAACAAATAAACACTACTTTTGCCTTAAATTAATTATTTTGGATTTATTTTTAAACTTAATTTTATTTTAAAATCACTTTAATTTCGTCACGAATTGAAACGTTTTATACAAATATATTTTGTTTCTTAAAAATTTGTTTTCATTTGAAATCCATATCAGAATTCAAAGTATTTTTTAAAATTTGTTTTCAAAATAATTTTTTGTTATTAAAAGTTAAAACATTTCATTGAAATTGTGTTTTAATTGTGTTTAAAGACTCGAATACACTAAAAATGAGATCAAATTTATTTGGATTTTGACGTTAAGACTATTTAAATGTAAGTTTAGTTTTGTTTGACTTTTGGTTCACTTTTTCACTAAATTTCCGCATTTTTTGCGCCTTTTTTCAGATATTTTTTGAATAATTTTTAATTAAATTAATTGAAAAAATAGTTAATATATTAACTGAAGATAAAGAAATGTATTATGAATTTGAGTCAATACCGACGGCAATGGAGTCGTCGATATCCTGTTCTCCGATGTCTGGTCTAAGTCGACGACATCGACGACTGTCCAGTTCTTCGCATTCACTTCGGGAAATGATAGACAACGAGAATGTGATCGAAAACATAACTCCATCCCATTGTGACCTCTATCTCATAACGAGGAAAAAGTTGTCGCAAATTAACACAAATACTATAAAACAAAGTCCAGACCTCCGACGGGAAGTTCTGTTGGCGTCCATTCATCGCAACATTACATCCAAACCATTGATCAATACCACAATCAATGCCTTCAATAATCTGACGGCCAGTCCTCAGATGACAGACTTTTTAATGACGCCTCCCGTCAGAGATAAGTCAGTGCCAAATGACTCGCAAACCATTACCACTAATAGTGACCAACAATTCAAATGTAAATTACTTTTAATTAATGTTTTTTTCTCTCTTTTTTGCTATTTTTAGGACTAAATTAAACTTTTATTAAAAGTTTGATTAAATGCCAAAAAAAAGTATTCAATCAATTGATGGTTGGGTTTAAAAGCCAGTCATTTGTGTCAATGACTATATAATAGCCTTTGTTTTAATGGATTTTTAAATCAAATTTTATGTCTTTTTATTCAAAATTTTTAATCAAAAATTCCAAAAATAATTCAAATTTTGTTTTATTTTAAAAAATCTGAAAAATATTTAAGTTTTACTGTTTTTTAGTTGTTTTTAATGAAAAACAGGCTCTGAATGAGTTGTTTATGAGTTAGAAATGATTTGCTTTTAATTTTTTTTAGTTGTCTTTAAACTAAAAGATTATTAATATTTTGTAGAAAATTAGTTAAAAATGAGATAATTTGGAAAATTTTATTTCGATTATATTAACGAATAAGTTTGCAGTCAGTGTTATCTTGCAATGGATTGACTGATAAATGTCTTCAGCCATAAATTCAAAGTTTGAATGTTTTTTATTGAATGTTTCAAAAGATAACGATTTTTGCTTTTAGTTTAAGAAGTCGTCAATCGATTGAATAATTTTTTTTTGATTTCTTATCTCCAAAATCATAGTTCTTATCACATATTCTGTGCCCTCAGATGTGAATATGTCTGCGACTACATCGACATCGACAACAACTATTGCCAACACAAGCAGTTCGACCCGAATGATGACCACATCGTCGACGCGTACGACTCCTTCTGCCATAAAGAAGCGAAATCTGGCGCCGACACCAATGCTTCCGAACAGCGATTCTGAGGAGGAATGGAAGAATGCAATAAAACGCATAAAAGTAGTTCACGGCATAGATGTTAGTCCTTTCGATGTGTCCATGGATTCAGAGTTTGATTCAGGTTTTTGTGATAACGATCTCAACGACTTAACGAATAACTTTCACAGCCTTAAGACGCCGTTCACTTGAGTAGTCCTCCGCTCGAGTAAACACTCACTCAAATCAACACATTTTCAAAAAACATTTAATTATTATATATCTTATATCTATATTTAAATGACATTTACTATCGATTTATTTGATATTTTCACTCTTTTTTTGTATTCTTATCGAAGAATCGATAAATTAGTCGAATATTGACTTATATTTAAAGTAATTAATGACAAAAAAATATAAATTTTAAGAATATATTGAAATTGTTTTTCTTGTATAAACACTAAAGTAATTAAAGATAATTATTTGAAAAAACTATTATAATGTTTCGCATAATTGTTTCAATTTTTTTGTTGTAAACATTTATTTTATATATAATTATAATTATTTGCTTTTTATACGAATATTTATTATTTATAGATTTTTTTTGACTATTTTTATGATTACAAGAGTTTAATGTAAAAACTCTTTTTTTTTTTGGTCACAATTTTTGTCTATTCATTGAAAACACATTTTGTTTTATTAAATCATTAATTAAATAAATGTTTGTTTTTATTCAAATTTATATTCGAGTAATGAATTGCAAACTATCCTTGTTCTTTTACACCGTTTTAAGAATGATTTCATTCTGAACAAGGTAAATATTTGACAAGAATTGTTTGAAATGTAATCCTTTTTATGTTGAAATGAAGGCTCAAATTAAAAACTGATTCTCTATTGAAGGCAACTTAAGAAAGGGTTAATTATTCTGTTTTTTAAACTTTTGTTGGAATCATTTTTTATAAAAAATGACATAAAATAGAAATTTTTATTTAATTTTCCGAATAAACAAAAAATAACTTTTGTTTAAAATGGAACGAAACGACCATGGTCTCTTTTAAATTTTGTCGTCAATTGTTTGATTATTATTCATTAGTCTAGGTAAAATTATACTCTAAACCAGGTTATCCACAATATTTGTCTAGATTATGGGAAATTTTCAAGTTATTAAACCTTTAGTTTTGTTTAAAATGTAGCTAGGTTAAATAAACTTGAGTTGCTTTTGATAAAACTTATCCGAACTAATGACTGCTTAATAGCCAGTGATTATCAAAATGAATAAATATATATATGAACATGCATATTTAATAAGCTTATGTACGTTTTTAACTAAACCCATAATTTGCATAATATGATCATGCTTCTTTTTTAAATATAGATATTATAATAATAACTGTTTCGGACCATTGATTCGCTATAATTCTCTTTTCTTCAATACTTACAAAATAATTAGAAAATCGAACGATAGATGTCAACCATTTTGTTGAACTACTTAAATTGTAATTATCTTGTTCATTTTCAAGAATAATTAACAAACAGAAAGAAACAACATGCTCACTTTAAAGAAACTTAAGAAAAAGAAAAATTATATTAAATTAAATTAAAGTAATTGATAAGAGAGGGGCCCAACAAATTGATGTTATCAGAAAAATTAGCAAGGTTATTAACTAAAAGATAAATACATGTAATGATAAGAGAATTAATTATATGTTTACCAGAAAATAAAGTTTAAAATCTATAATAATTGTGTTATAATTGTTTAATGAATTCTAAATTATTTGTTGAAAATTAGTGTTTATTTCAAACAAGAATTCAAAGACAACTCATATTATAATTAATTTATTTAAATAATTCACAGCTTTTTAATGTTTAGAACAAAAATTGCCTGAAGTTTATAAAATAACTTTAATGTTGAGGGAAAGGCATCCAAAACTAAAACCAAATAAATGATTAAAATTTTAAAAACAAAAAGTTCAATCTGTTTATAGGTGTGTCCCAATTGTCATACTTTTGTCATTAAAGTTATGACTTCTCTTTAAAAATTGAAACCTTTTCGACAAATAAATAGAAAACACTTATTTGTAATGAATTTAAAGTTATATTTCGATATATATTTGAATAATTAAATTAAAATCTCATTAAAATTGATTACATAAAAGCAATTAATAATAAATTTGAAACTCTTTTATATACGTTTTGATTGCATTTAATTTTCTAATTAATTAATTGATGAAAATATTGAATAACTTTATGTGATTTTGTTGTTATTGAACTACAAAATTGTTGACTCTTTGGCTTAAAATTGTGGTCAAAACCATTCTCTCATCAAAATTAGAATTAATTTTTAATTTTCTTTTTGTAAAAACAATATTTAGAATAAAATTTATGAATACAAAAATCTAATGAATATAATTTATTTTAAGTATTGAAAAATGTGATTTTGAAAAAATAATTGTATCTATGTCAATTTTTTTAGTGTAACGAACTCAACTTGAATACCTATTTAAAATTCAGAAGATGGCCAAGAACACTTCCTACTTGTTTATTAAATGCAAATATAGATAATAATAATGGAGTTTTTATTTAAATTCTTCTTATAATAGTTTTAT
Source organism: Galumnidae sp. Gr-Ori-00277 (assembly GCA_034700165.1). Taxonomy (NCBI): domain Eukaryota; kingdom Metazoa; phylum Arthropoda; class Arachnida; order Sarcoptiformes; family Galumnidae; species Galumnidae sp. Gr-Ori-00277. Next base: position 14,841 of record JAQIXI010000602.1, read on the forward strand.
AAATTTGATAGTTGTTTTTGTTGTTGAATTATTTGCAAGTTTACTTTTAAAGAAAATAATTATCAATCATAAACTCTAATACTATTCCGTTGCCATTAATTATGAATAGAATTACGCGAATGTCTCACAAATCCGGATAAAAACAAATAGTATTTTGCTTTTTAGCTCTTATTTGTCGGCCATAGTTTTAGAGCAAATTTAATAAGTTATTTATAAGATATAGAAAATATAAGCAAGCTCAAATATAGCACCAACTATAGAACAAAACTTATATTAATGATAAAATTAATGGGAATAATAGATAACTTTATGAGTTTTGTCGACTCCACTCACGAAGACATTGTTAACGCGATTCTAAGATTATGGGATCACTTTTATTACATCGGAACTCATTTTGAGTACAATAAGTTTGGTCTGATTACTATTGAAAGGTGACGGATATGTCAAGAATTGGCTCTATTTGTCAACACTTTCTTTAATACTATACCTTTTACTCTTTTGTTATATCTGTTGATCCTATTTTCGAGGAAATGTATTTAAATATTTCTGAAAAGTTGACTTGTCAAATAAGGATCTAGATAGATTCTTATGGTTGAAATTAAATTTAATTTAGTAAATATTTAAAGGATATAACCTTAAAGTCTTATTAAGTGTTCAATGATTAACATAATATTAAAGTTAATGTTTGGAATAAATTTTCATTTTTTTTGGAGAAATTTTTATTCATTCAGTGTTTTGTCTTTAATGAGAAGATGTGCCGAATATGAAGTGATTACATCTTTATTCGACTTCAGAGAATTCCATCAAAAATAAAAGAAAGTCATAAATCAGAGCAGAAAAGTATTCTACCAATACATAATTCCAGAGAACTTCTACTCAATTGTTGATTAATTCAGAGCTCTAAACACTTTTGCTATACATAATCAAACAATAACTTAATTATATTAAAAGGAAATCTACCCTTCCTTTACAGATATCACACTCTTGTCATTAAACTAATGGCCAATATGTCCACTATAGTGAGTGAATGAGTAAGTGAGTGAGTGTGTGTGTGTGTGTGTGTGTGTGAGAGAGAGAGAGAGAGAGAGAGAGAGAGAGAGAGAGAGAGAGAATTTTTTGTTTACTGAGAGACACAAATTAGAGATGAATTGCGACTACAACTGACTACAACTGAATTTCGTGATTACAAGAGAGATGTAATGCCACGAGCAATGAGCTATGTTTCAGTTTGTCACTAGCAACTTTTAATGATTATTTCCGAAAAATGTAACTTTTGTTTTAATTAAGAAATATATATTTTATTAAGTTATCAAGTACAGTTCAAATTTTGAAATTCAATAGAAGTTTGAAAATTAAACTGTTTATAAAAAATAGTTCTAGGTATTTTGAGAAAAAATTCAAAACTTGGGAAAATTGATAAAATTATTGCTGCATCATATCATTTGACATAACCCAAGGGTTGTATTAAGAACTCTAAGGACTGGTATTCATCAGTTATCTGTTATTTTTTTGTGAACAAAATTGATCTTCTTTTTATTTTTTTGAACAAGAACAATTTTATTATAATAACATTTGATTGGATAAAATAATAATAATAATAAAAATAATATCAAAAATATTGGATAAATGATAACACATTTTTATCAACAGGTCTTCACTTTATTGTAAATACTTTACATAAAATACTTTCGTTGTAATGACAATCACTATCTCTTTATGAATGATTTACTCTTCGGCACAGATTATGTCTTTGATATGATATCTGAAGAACAGAATATAGAGAAAAAACTTTAATGTTATTTTCAATGTGATATAAACCGATTTTATTGTTGCCTTCAATGTTGTAAAGCCATAACTTTTGATACCAAATGTTTTTTTTAAAAAAAAACTCAAACTATTATTGTCTTATATTTACTTATCATTGAAAGTATGGATTAATTTAATAATTGACTCATTTTTCTGTCACTTTTGTGTTGTTATTATTAATTTTAGTTAAAAATACAATTATTATAATTGAAATCTAATTCAATTAAATCCAAATTAAGTAATAACTTTGAATTCTTTGGCATAAATTTCTTCGAAACTCATTTGAGTAATATTTAAAATTCTAATGTCTATAAAAATTTATCTAGTTAAAATAAATAACAAATAAAAGTATAATATTAAAAATTTATTTAATTAAAAAAATAAATAAAAATATAAACAATAAATAAAAGGATAATTATTTACATGGCAAAAAAAAGAATGATCATGATAACATTGGCAAAACTGGAAACAAGAATAAGTAATTATTTTATTGAGTCATTTGTTCTGAAAAATATTTTATGTTTCGCTATATTTTTGGAATAATTTAAGTCTAAAGTTCTTAAAGTAATTAAATAATTAATTAAATTGTTTTAAATTAATTGAAAGTTATTTGAAATTAATTAAAAGTCGAGACTTTTATTAATTAGAATTATTATGAAAAGCGACGTAAAGGACAGCAATAATTTGGATGATAATAACGACAACGCAAAGAGCAATCCAATGAAAAGAGGCTGTCCATAGATTTAAGTCAATGACAAACACTGTTTGAGTGCTGGAGAGGTGTGTATGAGATGAGAGACATTCAGAGAGTTGTTATATACCTTATAAACCATAAAAGATCGGTCTTTAAGCCATTCGAGTGTAGAAAAAGTCAGTGCGAATCATACGCGCACTCCGTCTGACAGAAGACACAACACATGAGAGACTAAATGCACAGAACTGTTACACATCTGAAACCGAGAGAAAGAGAGTATTGAAGAGCGAAAGAGAGAGAAGTGATGACTGACTGATACAACAAAATTAATATCCAAATTGAAAAGTTTTCCGCTTTTCCTCTCCAGTCGAGGACCCGAAGGAGAGACCATTTCTCAACAACTTTTAAGAGTCTATTAAACTATACTATAATATCATTAAAATACTTATTTTTAGTAAAAATAGCAGTTTTTGCCTCCAATTCAATCTCTCTTTCGTTAATAATAACATTTGCTCTGATTTTTTCAATTCTGTGCGAATATATTCTAAAAATTGTTTTCATATATTTTTTTCTGTTAACTCATGTGTGAAATGAAGTCTCAAATATTTGAAAAGAAGGAAAAGTTAATATATTTGTGAGCCTTTTCTCAATAAAACTCAAAAAATTATTGATTTAATCTTTCAATGAATAATATTAAGAACTCTTAAGCTGATACTCACCTTGGGATCAATTGGTGATCAATTTGTCAACCATTCATGCAATTCAGTCAAATATATAGTTTTATATTGAATTCCAGTTTGAATTCTTGACCCAAAATTCATATAACTTTTTCCAAATCTCTTCCTCTTAATAATAATAATAATCTGTGATATCAGTAATAATAATAATAATAATAAATTTATTGGAAAATTCTCCACTTTTGAACTTAATCTGGTATTTGACTAACGATTCAATCATTTACTAAAAGCGATGAAAAAAATTCTGTTGAAAAGACTTAATCCCCACTAAAATAATGGAACAGAAATTGAAAACAAATTTCTTTGGATTAAAACTTATGTTTATATTTCAATGTCTATTCATTTTGAATGTGTCGTCGGTTGTCATCAAAGAAATCAGTAAAAATCTGTTACATCTAAAGAACGCCACCTCTCGTAAGATACAAATCGTTGCGTTGGGACCAAAAGATGAAGACTTACCCTATTCTCTAAACAAGACTTTGCCGGCTGTTTTCCTCGCCATTCAGACAATCGAAAACGAATGCAGAACCGGTCGTAATAAATGGTTGGGCGGATGGGAACACGGCGTTGAACTAATATACCGCGACACTCAGTGTAACTCAACAGTTGGACCGTTGGCTGCCTTTGACTTTTACACCACCGCTAATGTGGATGTGTTTTTGGGCCCACTCTGTCCTTATGTGTTGGCACCGGTGGCCCGATATTCATCCATTTGGAGTATTCCAATATTGACGACCGGCGGCCAAGAAGAGCACTTCGCCAACAAGATGTCAGAGTTCCGTTTCCTGACGCGCATGAATGGCTCCTTTCTTCAGGTGGGACTCATTTTTGTTCAGGTGAGTGAGCGCTCTCTCAATACTCTCTAAATTCTTTTTTTGTAATAATATTCTGTGCTTTTGAGTCGTTTGAGTGGTAATGCACTCAATTGACTTCAATTATGTGACAAATTTGATCGTTTATTCATTCGCTTAGAAAAAAATGTATGAATTCTCTAAATTAATAGGATTTTTGTGCCGATCCTTCTCTTTATTATCCAATCATTTATTGAGTGAAATGGCATTCATTTGAGTCGACATTTAACTGATATATTAATATTAAAATTCATTCATCATTTTCTTAAGAGTTATTTCGGATCAAAAAATCTTTTTGTATAGCATTTGGAGAAAAAGTCGGTTCTCTTTTGAATATTGAAAAATAAGTGATATTTTAAAGCTCTTGCAAAATTGAATTGCAAGTAAAAGTCATTTCTCATTCGTTTTTCATTTGATTAATTGTGAGCTTATATTTAACGTTGAATTGGATTTTAATTAATCCAATTTCTAATCAAACAAATGAATGTAAAATCATTAACGAAGTATTAAAACCAATATATAATTAATTTATAGTTTTGGGGCAAATAATTAGTTGAGAAAACTGTTTGTCTTTCTATAAAGTAAAGGAAATTTAATTAGAGATAAGCTTTGAATCGAAAGTGAATCCACAAACCGAGTGAACCCAACAACAAGTTGTGGAACAGTTGTTTTCTGTGGTCCCGACAAAAATACTGTCGGATTATTTAAATTAAGTCAATTATTCAAATTTCATTCTCTGCCAAATGAAAGGCTTTTTCATCTATTTTTTTAAGGCTCAGAATAAGAATTCAATCTCTTTATGTGTCTTTTGGGAGATATTTATGACGTAAGACATGAAAAATGAGTTCAATATTTTCAACTCAAATAAAAAAATGAAAATCTATTTATTTCTTAGAAATAAATTTTGAGAAACAAATTAATTTTGAGAATATTCTAAATAAATTTAATTTATCTTGGCACATATATGCTTAGAAATATTTATCCACATGTAAACAAGATAAATTGTAAAAACTTAGCAAGCTTATTTCTATTTTTCTATGTGTAAATTAAACAAGAATACAATGATATTGTCATTTATTTAACTCTTGAAAATAGTACTCAAAATTTCAATTAATTAAATGAGAAAATATTAATCTTTGTTATGGAAATGGAGTCTCAAATGTATGTAATATTTTGTTTATTTGGATATCAATCTTAATATTGTAAAACAATTTTCCGTATCAATCAGTTGAGCGCCGACTGAAGCATAGGATAGACGACAATCAAGACTCACTCATTCATCATAACTAACAAACCCCTGACTTTCCGATAGAAAATAAATTATTTATGAATTAAGTTATTTTTAGTGCCAGAATAAAGTCGTTTTGGGATTTTCATGTGTGTGTCAGTCCTATTCCTACAGAGTGTTCGGTGACAAACATTATCCTTAATTGAATTGGAAAGCCTTCACTCCATTTATTAAAAATGTGATATAAATTTTCATTTTAGAACTTTTAAATCATTTAAAGTCAGAGAATAATTGGATTTTTTTCGTTATTTTCTCAAAATTATTTGTCAAATGTTTTCCATAAAAATAAAATACTATTTTAACACTTTTAATGATTTGGTGATTGTTTGTAGAGAAGATCAGAATTTCCTTTTATAAAAAAATCACTTAAAATCTATTCAAAAGAGTTGTTTTTATTGCAATAATATTTTGCCGTTTTCTCAATCGATTCTAACAATTGAAAAGGTTTTGACATCAATTCAGTGAATAAGTTGTGTCACAAATTTTAAAGTGTATTAACAATGAATTGTTTGTTTGACTTCCAATTCTCATTCACTCTTAAAGAATTCAAGAACTGTTTGATCGGCACAATTCCCAAATGTATACAATTTTAGAATATTTTCCTACTGTTCACCCTTGTTAACAACTGTTAACATTCTCTTGATTAAATTGTTTCAGTTCTCTCTCTCTCTCTCTCTCTCTCTCTCTCTCTCTCTCTCTCTCTCTCTCTC
>JAQIXI010000603.1:0-20913 GCA_034700165.1 Galumnidae sp. Gr-Ori-00277
TATACTCACCTGTCCTCTAATACTTCCCACTTCCACCAGTTACAGTACCACCTCATTAATATCACCTATACTCACCTTTCCTATAGTACGGTCCAACCCCATACATTCACTATATACAGCATAAGCATACCCTCACTTTACATAGGTGTCATCGCCCGCTTACAGTCTAATCCCACTCTCATATATTTAATACAACTTCTGTTGATAATCTAACGGTCTTACGATACTTACCATAAATTAACCAGTTCCAGTACCACATTTATATTGTCACATATACCTGTCCCGAAATACTTACCATACTATCTCCAACAGTTCCAGTCCCCCATTTATATTGTCACATATACCTGTCCCGAAATACTTACCATACTATCTCCAACAGTTCCAGTCCCCCATTTATATTGTCACATATACCTGTCCCGAAATACTTACCATACTATCTCCACCAGTTCCAGTACCACATTTATATTGTCACATATACCTGTCCCGAATACTTACCATACTATCTTCACCAGTTCCAGTACCACATTTATATTGTCACATATACTTGTCCCGAAATACTTACCATACTATCTCCACCAGTTCCAGTACCACATTCATATTGTCATATATACCTGTCCCGAAATACTTACCATACTCTCTCCACCAGTTCCAGTACCACCTTCATATTGTCATATACACCTGTCCCGAAATACTTACCATACTCTCTCCACCAGTTCCAGTACCACATTCATATTGTTACATATACCTGTCCCGAAATACTTACCGTACTATCTTTACCAGTTCCAGTACCACATAATGCTAATTTTAATAAACTTATCCTATAGTGCAGTCTATTTCCACTATCATTTACATATAACATCAGGCGACCCTCATGATGCACAGTTGCCGCTTACAGTCGAATCCTATTTTCAGATTTACTATAACTTCTGTTGATTATTTAATTGACTTAATACTCACCATAACACTTTCGGTTCCAGTACCACATTAATAGTGTCGCATTACCGTTATGGTATTACTAGAACCGTATTTCCAGTACCATATTACCAGTACCGCTTTATCAGTACAGCACTACCTATACCACGTAAAATTAATACCCTATAATACATTACCAATGATTGCGTCATCTTTCACTTGACATACTTACCCTCCTGTGTATCTGTGACCACCTGTGATTCCCCTTTATTAATACACGTCATACATCTCTTGAATGACATGTTTATTATTGCGTCGCACATATGCCTGACGCACTAATAAAGGTGTAGTATAAATTTTATTCTTAATTGGCTGTCACTAAGGGAAGAAACCCAACCTCTTGTTAGTGATTGGTTGAGAGATGTCATGCGTTATTACATGACTTCTAAGTAATCAACTCCTGAGTCGTCGCTATTCTTACAATTTTGTCAGCCATAAAAGCTGATGTTTGTGTCATTTTTAATTGTTCTCTTTGTGTTTGGTTTTTGGGTCATGTTCTGTCCTTTGGTTTTTTAATCATTTTAATAAAGTCTTGACTTTTAATATTTGTCTACTTTCTTCTCCATCGTCAACAAACAGTAAAAAGTAAGTAGTCCTTTAGTTGATTTAGGGTTGGTCCTGGCCAGCGGTCTTACCGCTCGGGCTTCTGGCCAGGACCACAAACAAATGGGTAATTCTCTCTTTGATGGCTATAATTAGCCCTTACCTTTAAGTCCTATGGCCGTAACGGCATACGCTACTGATGGTAATGGCGTCTCCGGACTGACGGTTGAGTCCTCCGGAAGACGCTATTGCCGTAATGACGGTCGAGAAAAAAAGGCCGATCATTACATTTGGTCTGCACTGGTGGGATGTTTTCCGTTTATTTTTATCATAAATTATTCAATTAAAATGTTTATTAAAGCCTTAATTTCTTCTATAAATTTTTTAAAGCTTTCAATTATTAGTTATCATTAGAATAATTTTAATAATTACTACGATTACTGTCCTTAAACTGAGGGTAACTTTTGATAGTTTATCTATTTTAGTTTCTGCCTTTAAACCTACATATAATAATAACTGTTGGTCCTTGAATGCTGTGCGAACCTGATCAATTGAATTGAATGAATTGATTTCGGTTATTTTGGTCGTTGACCATCTATAACCGTCAATTTTATTATTTTACCTAATCATAAAATTATTTAATCATTTTATCATTAGTTTATAATTTCGTTATCATGTCGTCATGGTCAACATTCCGGTCGGTAAACACTACCTTCCTTATGTTGACTATCATTAATCTTATAGATTTATTATTTTGTCGTTATGGTCGTACATTCCGGTCGGTACTCACCCTACCTTCCGAATATCGACTATCATTCATGTTCTAAATTTATTATCATGTCGTCATGGTCAATATTCCGATCGGTAAACACTACCTTCCTTATGTTGACTATCATTAATCTTATAGATTTATTATTTTGTCGTTATGGTCGTACATTCCGGTCGGTACTCACCCTACCTTCCGAATATCGACTATCATTCATGTTCTAAATTTATTATCATGTCGTCATGGTCAATATTCCGGTCGGTAAACACTACCTTCTCTATGTTGACTATCATTTTATTATTAGTTTTATGTGCAAACTGATCGGGTGTTTAACATTGAGGACCTATAGTTGTTTCGAGGCGGATCTGTCTCGATAAATATTAGTTCATTAATTGGTTTTGTTGCAATAATTGCTAATAGAATTGATTAATTAGTCCATCACTAACAATCAATGTAATTATTTATGTTTAAATTGTATCTATTATTAGACCGTTAACAAAATTGACTCGTATACTGACTAACTAAATCTGACTTTGGATTTTGTTTTATTCTAATGAATTTTCTTGAATTTCTTAACTTATTTTTCATTTTCCTTTACTAATATAACATTTAATAGTTCTCTGGACTATTAACAATGAGCAAAAATTGCTTTTTCGTCAGAGATTATGCTCTGATCAGAGATCAGCTCTTCCAAGGGCATCTTTTGAGTTGTTTACTCAGCTTGAACGCAACAGACCTGTCTACCGGTGAGGGGCCTGATGGAGTCTGTTGTTCCCCAATTTGGTACTAGTTCTTAGGTTTTATGGACTGGGTTTTTAACAGATTGGGGATTTATAAAAACTGACCCGAAATATTGTAAAACAAAGATCGAAATGAAGTGAATTCAGTCGGATTGTCATGAATTGCTTAGTTTAGTATAACATTTAAAATGCTTATTATATTTAAGATGTCAAAAGACATAACCTCGGAAGAGTTTTCGAATATTATTGACCCTCAATTTACCCGAGACGGTATGAACAACTTGTCCGTAAAGTTCGGTAAACGACCGCTTGGATACCGGGAAACTCTAGAGACTGATTCCGAAAGTGAGATGAATGATGAACCAGATTGGACAGCGGCCATACAAAAAGATGTTGATTTCTATGAAGAACTAGAAGAAACGACCTCTTCTAACGATTCAACAATCGTTTGTTTGGATCCTGGAGTCTCTCCGTCCAGAGTAGTTGAAGACGTTCCCCTCGAAATTCCAGACTTTGAAGAGATACCATGGACGCCACAAGAAGGCATTGTGGAATTCCCTGGTGAAATTATGATAGATAGCTTAAAGATTGCTGATGACATCGCAAAAAGGAATCCTGGACTAGTGGAACGAGCTGCTAAAATTGGTCAGTATGAATATCCCGAAATTAAAGAAATGAAGAAAAAACGGGAACTTTTGCGTCGCGCAAACTTAACTAAGAGATGGATTGCAGGCTTACCTACTATTCATTTACCAGGCCCCAGTTATACTCAGAGAGAAAAGGCTAAACAATTTGTTCAAGACGTCCAGCAAACAAGTGGCAATGTTCAGTCATCCAGTAAATTAAAGAAAAAGAAGAAGAAGAAGAAGCCGACAAGAGAGCAAATTCGTAAGAAGAAAGCACGATACTCTGCTAATTTAAGAAAAAGACGAAATTTGGGAGACATTAAAGTCCTAAATAAGACCAAAAAGGACTTGCATCGAAAGGCAAAAATGGTAATGAAGAAAAAGTTTGCCCAGATAAAGAAGTTTGCGAACCTCAAGAAAAATTCAAAACAGGCCAAGAGTTCGGGGATTCCAGATTTGAAAGAATTTGAGACCAGAAAACTGATAATTGACGAATTGGATAAAACCGCTCTTAACCTGGCTAAAGAGTATCACAAAAATGAGCAAATGATACAGAAAAAGGACCCGAAAGAAATGCTTTCTTTGCAAGAGCTTAAAAATTTGCAAATTAAATTATATCTTAAACCATATTAATAAAAATTTTTATCTTTTGAACTGAATTCACTTATTTCTATCGATCTTTGTTTATTCCTCCTTTAAAGTATAAAAGATCTTTAGATTAGGAAAACATTTAGCTTAGTACACACACAAATATAAGAAACTAATTAGTAAATAACTTAAGGTATGGATTCAGCCGATACTCCCGAACCTAATATGAATGAGATTCAAATCAATGAAACTCAAACGGTGTCTGTCTGTCCAATTCCACGACCAAATTTACCGTCGCTATTTAGTGCTTTCGCTAATTTAACCACAACTCGTCTAATTGACCGAATGTTGGCCACTGGTCCAGCCAGAGTCCAGAACGATAACCAAGTATCGTTAGATTTGAGAAATAATTCATTTTTTGGTCAAGGAGAAAGTTTTTACAGTTGGATTAAGGATCTTATTTTTGATCCGTGGTTATCAACACTTCGTCGAGAGGATGTATTTGCTTTGCATCAGTTGTATAAACCAACCTATGTTAATTGGGCTACTGCTGTACCGACGACATCGGTTGTTAAAATAGGTCCAGCACATGAACCAAGTTCGGTGACCACAATGGCTGTTCATGAGCATTATCTTTTAGTCGGTCTTAATGTAGGAGTAGTCCTATTATTTGATTTGGCGTCAATGACAAATCTTAGAGTTTATCTAGTCAGATATGATCATAAGATAAAAGAGATCATAACCAACAAGAAATTGGGTTATTTCTTTGTTTTATGTAATAATGAATTTGTTTTATATCAGTACAATCACCCAAGTGCGATTTACCGATATACACACTGCTTGCCATTTAAGCAAACACTTTCCCAGACTATACCAATTTTACTTGTTGACACAGTAGGGAATGTACTAATGTATTCTGAATTAGATCCAGACCTTGGGCATACGGTCACTCCTATACCTGATCTGAATATAGACTCAGAAGGGCTTATTGAAGAACTCAAGTCAAAAGACTTAGTAAATGACGACTATACCCGTCCACTATTGATTAAAAATAAATGCGGTATTGCTATTATCAATTTAAATGTGCTTTCCAAACTTGTTCTCTGCCGTAAAGAGATGTTAACCAACTCACCCGATGAGGACATTCTCATTAAATGTTTTGAGGATAAATTTTTCTTTGCATTTGATAGCAAACTATTACCAAACAACCAAACACACATATACGTGAAGTATTTGAATGAAATTGGATTAGACTCAGGAACTTTAGTAATTCCCACTCGCGGAGATATGATCAGGACTATGCATGTAACCGATCGAGAATTGATTACAGCTAATAAATCAAATTTTGTTGAAATATACAATGCTTTCACTTATCAGAAATTGTCAGTTATCAATTATAATTGCGATATCAATGCACTCTTTGCTGTCAGAGACATGCTAATCGTAGGCGGACTTCGCGGTAGATTGATAGTCCAAACTAAGTATTTAGAATGTGATCAGGTGTGTTTCTTTTGCCTCGAGTTATTTAAGTTTGAAGGAGCAGATACAAGGAAGCGCTGTTTGCATCACGTATTTTGTGAGCAACAAGCGATTCAAAACTCTCGATAAATAAAACAAATTCATTAATCCTAAAATCTGTTTATTGTTTGTAAGTGTCCGAAAATATGTCCACAAGCGAGTCTTCGTCTCAACTTAACCCTACATCAGTCCCGTCGACTTCACAAGAAACGTCCTCTAATCCAAGTTCCGTTGTACAAGCTGTCCCGCCTATCCGTCAATTACACGGGGTATTCAAGAGTTTCAATCTCAACTTCCGTAGACGAACTACTGACCCGTTGCCTGTCCAACAATTTATGTCCCATATAACAGCGCCAACTGCTCCTCATGTCAAGGAAATTACGTTCCTCGGCATCAGTGATGACGCTCGATTTTTATTTGTCGGTTTTCGCCGAAGTTATTTTCGTGTTTTTGACGCTCAAACCTTTATACCACATATTGAGTATGAATTGCCGGCTGCTACGAGTAATAGAAACCGCATCTCCGATATGCAGCAACTCAATACAAACACATTTTTTGTTGTCTGTAATACTGTTCTGGTACAGTACAAATACTATGAAAGAAATTACCAGTTCCGATTTCATGCTAAATATAGCATTAAAGGGTGGATAAATGAGAGTAATGATGTCTTAGTCTTTGACAGAAAAGGGAATATTTATGCCTTGGGTACACCTGAAGAACGCGAACGACTTCGTGCCCGCTCGAATGGTGTCCAACGAGATATAACGTTAACAGCCATTACCAACATTGGTCGTATAAACCAAATCATTGAAGTCGATACAACACTTCGTAGTTATCATTTATGTCTAATAAGAAGTAGAAACAATTTGTCTCTACTTAACTTTTGGCACTTCTTTGAAAATTCTTGGTCAGTTTATGAAACACGAGATAACCTTTATATCGACCGAAACAGCGAAGTGACACTGGTTTGTAGTGGAAATTATTTCTTCTATGCTTCATATACTACCAATAATAGTAGATCTGATCGAAAGATATACTATAATGTCTTACAAGGTTTGAGTAGACAACAGAGAGATTCTACTTTAGAAGTCACTTCCGGGGAAATAATTAATCTAATGATTAATAACGACTCTTTAATTGCATGTACATCAGCGATGCACTGTGAGGTCTTTAATATTACTTTTATGCGTCGTATCTTCAACATTAATGTAGGATATCCGGTCTTATTTTCATTAATTTATAAGAAGCTGATAGTTTTTGCAACTTATGAAAACTACCTGATAACAAGAGTGGCACCAATTCAAGACGAAAATTGTTTGCATTGCAAGCATTATCTTGCCTCTGGAAATGGATTTAAAATTTGTAGACATTTCATTCCACCAAAAACATAATTATAAGTTACATAAATACTTATTTATATTATTATATAATCAAAATATCTTATTGGTTAATTTTATAATACAAATTACACTTATAACACTGTAATTTTAAAGGTGGTGGTTATTGGGTCAAATATAATAAAAGTTTATAATTTATAACCTGTGTTATGATTCCCGATAAGAGTATAAAAAGGTCATTAAATTTAAGTTTCCATTGAATACATTAAAAGGAATACTTTTCTCTATCTATTTCTTAGCCTATAAAATCATTTTTAGTAGGAAATTTTAGTTATTCTATTCATCTTATCGTTATTAGGAGATGGCAAATATTATTCTTCATATCGAAAGTATGGATGAGGTCTTGGCCGATCCTAATTTTCTTAACGACGAGCCGTTTTATAACCCACACTCTGAATGTAATACTAAGATGATTGTCCGAGAAACATTAGAACCCGTTGAAATGTGTGGACCGGCAATAGCTGATGTGGCATTTGACCCTATTTCGGGAATAATAGCTTTTATTACTTTCACCGGATTGGCATACTTTTACGGGGTCTCCCCAATTAATTTTATCTATTCAGTACAACTTTTCCTTCCGGAAGAAAACCAAATTTTATCTGTATTATCGTTCGAGAATCTGTTCTTCTTCTATTGTGGGAGTGAAGTAGTGGTGACCGATAGTAAAGATGGCCGAGAACTAAATCGTTACAATCTTTTAGAGAAAATAGTAGGGAGCATATTTCTAAAATGTCGTGTTCACGTGGACTCTTCGGGAACACTCAAGGTTTCCGATGACGAAGCGCTTTATATAAACCCTTCTACACATCCTTGCTATCGAAATAATTTTAAGTTATGTTTTGGTCGTTATAAAGTAGATTACATTTTTGAAGCGATACCACATAATGTACATAAAGCAGAGGACCGCTTTTTGTTAGCAGTGAACACCATTCTCGGTAGAGCGGTCTTAATTCAAATATGTATAATCGATCAAGGGTATACATTTAATTTACTAAATACAATTCAATTTATGAGACCTGGTTCTTTGAAATGCATGGTCAGATTTTATGGGAGTACTATATTTTTTATACAGAGGCAACAACCTAGAGAACTCTGTAATAAAATTTATTTTAAGGAGATTAGTCTTTTAAAGTCTAATGATAACGAACAGAATTCAAATACAGGGTATATGAATGAGCCAATAGTTGTAATCAGTGAAGAGATAACTGAGTTTATAATCGGGAACCAATTGATTTTTATGTTAGCCGAGAATGGAAATATTTTGGTATGGGGCTTAGAAGTCGATAGACTACTATACTTTATCATACCAAAATACACGGTGAATAGAATGATGTGTATTAACAATTGTTTATTTATGTTACACAATAACAATACCATAATCTCTAAACATTTGTATTCATTTGATCAATGTTGTGAAATGTGTTCTCAGACATTGAAACAAAGAAGGCAATACTCAGCTATAAGAATTTGTTTCCATAGTGAAACTTAAAATTGTACTCTATATAAATTGATTTCTGAACACATTCTTTAATTTTTTTTTGTGTAACACAAACTTATATAAAACATTTTATAATTTTACTGAAATTCTGGTATTTACCTTTAAATTAATTATGTAATCTTTATAAAAATTTCTTATGGTAATTATAAAATTATCTTGAAATAAAATTGGTTGTCTTAATAAAAATTGTTTTTCATAAATAAGTTCTTAAGGATTACAGTAATTGTGAATAATATAGCGGAATGGGCATGAACTTGCTTTGGCCTGAATCGCTATTAGTAAGGGATAAATGGATACCCCATTTCAATTTTAAGCAAAATCTTCTTTGATAGTTTATATAAATAGTAATTAAGTGATAAGATTAAGACTAAGTATTTCTATTATTTCTTAATTAGAAAATGGAGAATTATTATATTGGTAACATGGTTACAGTAGAACTCGACCCTGAATTAGAAGATGTTCACTTGATTAATCCGCATTCCTTATCGAATACGATGAGACCAGTACGTGAACACCCTCACTCTGTAAATATAAACAGAACAGAGGTTGTGAGCATTGCATTCAATACGTTAACCAATATAATGGCCTTATTAACCGCAGCAGGCTACGGAATATTCGTTAGAATTTCTTCAATTGAAGTAATGAAAGAAACCCAAGTGTTTACTCAAATGACAGATGATTTAGTTGATTGTCTATCGGTTATGGCTTGTGACCATCGATTTCTCTTCTATTGTGCTAATACTGTCAAAATATTTTGTGCCTTTTACGGTACTCAAGTGGACAGATATTCCTCTCCATATAGCAATTTAATTGGAAGCATACTACTTGATAAGAGAGTCTTTATAGATCATCGAGGTGAACTACATCAGTATGACCAACCAATTTACATAAACCCTAATACACTTTTCAATCCGGACACATTTAGATTTAGTTATGAAGGAAATGGAGTAGATTATGTATTCGAGTTTATCCCAAATATTATATTTGATCTTAATGAAAGATTTATAGGACTTCTTAGTTTAGATAATGGAAGAGGTCTAATAATTAGAGTAACTTTAGTACCTGGAACTGGCATACTAACCAAGCTATTAGTTAAATTCCGCTTTATGCAATATCAAAGTAGGCCATATAAATGTATTGTTCAATGTTATCGTAATAAGTTATTCTCAATAAGAAAATATGATTGTAATGAAATTTGTAATACAATTTATGTTAAGGATTTGTTGCTAGGAAATTGCAACGATAGTAACGATTCTTTCCCATGGATAACATTTGAAGACGAAGAAATAATTGAATTTGCTCTCGGAAATGATTTGATTTTAGTTAGAACAAACAGAGGAATTATAAGAATTCTAGAAATTGAAGGAACTCGATTTGTTTATTGTGTTATCCCGGAAAGAAATGTTACTAAAATGCTACTCATTAATAATAATTGTTTGTTTTTGGTTTATGAAAATGGGACAATTGCTTCTATTCAACTACGTCCTTACCCCAAATGCTGTAGAAATTGTAAACGAGAATATCAATTCCTTTTGTCTAATAGAAATCAAAATTCTGTAAATTTGCTTTGCTTTCACATTTATACTCCTGAAGTGATACAAATTGATTAATTTCTTGTATTTCGTGAATCAAACAAAATTTTTAATTACTTTTAATTACTTTACATTATAGTTGTTAATTTAAATTTATATAATCTTAAAATGCACTTTAAAAATGTTATAAAATAATAAAAATAAAAATAAAATAATTGTGTGGGACGCTTTAAGCAAAAATATATACACTACAATATAATGCTTTATAAAAAATGCAAATTAATGCAAAATGTAATTTTGTTTGAGTAAAATACAAATAAATGTTTAAGCAATTAAATATGCTGCGGTTTAATTACCCCATATCACTACTTACAGTAAAATAATTACAAGATCATTTAAATAATTATTTTTAAAATTTTATTTTTATTATATTTTAATTATATATTAGATTAAATAACTTAAGTTATTATTTAATGGTTTGTCATTAATAAGCCTAAATCTTATAATTACAGTGACTGATAAGAGAATAGTTGAAATGGGTAGATTAGCCAAAATTTATGATATAGACCCGATTTCCAATATCGACTATTTGGAGATTTTACGTTGGGAGTGTACTCCTCGAACCCGACAAGTTAAGGCTGCTGATCTAAATGTTCGTCTTACTCCAATGATGAATGCATATGCAGAGATTGTGGATAGTGCAATCGAGAAATATAAATCGATCTTTGAATTTATACCAGTTAACGAGAACCCAGTACATGATATAGCTATGAACCCTGTTAATAACTCTGAACCAGTTGTGCAAAATCCTGTTTCTCGCCTTCTATCACTTGGTAAACCTGTTAATAAACCAGATGTCATACGCTCTGTTATTTCTGAGACCATTGCGGTCAAAACCAAGGTAATAAAAAAATCTGGTCGTATTCAGTGGATGAAATTACCTCGTAAGTTGAATAAATTGATACAAAATGGTCCTCCTGATTATTCGTATGATCCTGATGAAGTGAAAACCCAGACAACACCCAAACGAAAGAAATCGGCTAACAAGGAAATTTCAACTCCTAAAAAGAGATCGTACATGGTGAGAAATAAAAAGGATACACAGTGGATCAAAAATAAAAAGATCAAATCGGTTATCAACAAGGAACGACGACAACGAGAAAGTACAGATAACATTAAGCGGTACCTGAAAAGACTAATCAAAAGATATAGAAAACAAAGAAAAGAGGCAGCGAAAAATAAAGACAAAAAATTAAATTGTTATATTGAGAAAATTCAAAAATGTCATGCTCTAAAATCTATTCAAAATTTAACTTTTGAACAATTATACAGGGAGATTGATTTAATTAACGAAAAATATGGAATTATAAAATCCCAAAAAGCTTAAATAAATAACGTCTCATTTGACTTTATGCAAACAAAAATAAATGTTTTACTTCTGCGCAGTTGCAAATACATTTACAAGTTGATAAAATTTAAGTGAATTAATCTAAAACGCTCAGTTCAATTTTAGTTCTCAAGTGTGAATAATATTTTGTGATAATGATTCAATTTAAAGTTAAATTCATTCTTTATTTATTAGTTAGTGTTGTTTTCATTGACTACAACACCTGGTGTTTTACGAGACCTCCAAACTTCAGTGCAATGTTTGGAAGTAATGACACAGCTTCAGATACATCTGGGTCTGGAGTGATCGTTCAACCATCAGGTGCATCTGGTATTCAATCGTCCAATAATAATCCAGTATCAGACGGTCAATCCGGTGAACAACAATCCGGTGGACCACAGTCTGGTGGACAACCATCCGGTGGACAACAATCCGGTGTACAACAATCCGGTGTACAACAATCCGGTGGACCACAGTCTGGTGGACAACCATCCGGTGGACAACAATCCGGTGGACAACAATCCGGTGGACAACAATCCGGTGGACAACAATCCGGTGGACAACAATCCGGTGAACAACCGGGCACTCAATCATCTAATAATGTAGTAAAATCTTCAGTGGATGGAATTGTCCAGACCTTGAATGAACAAATCAATTCTCAACAACAAATTAATGGTCAACAAGATACTTCGTCTTCTGGACAGAATAATGTCCAACCTAACCCGAACGCGAATATAAACGCAGATAGAAGACCTATAACTGACTCCCAACAATCAGTTTCCCAACAACCCGAGGGTAACACTGGTACAAATGAACAAACATCTAGAACAAATCAAAGGTCGAATAAAGTCTCTGATAGAATCTCACAAATCAACAATAGATCTGAACAACCAAAAGCTCCATATGAACTAAGTAAAGGCTTTCATTCTATTGACTCAGGCATTATAAAACGAACAATAATTATGAAATCAAAACCCACTAATGCTGATCGGATTATTCAATACGATATGATTAGTGGAACTCAAACAGGGGAATGGAATTTTCAAACAGAGATGGGAGAAAATTATGAAAACCCTTATTCAAATCCTAACTATTTGATGGTAACTGCTGCTCATGGTTTGCATTTCCATAAATATGGAGAACTTTTAATGATACATGATGTATTCGACCAATTCATTAAGTTCCAGTTTCCGACTACTCAAACCATTAACAGGGTATTTGATTCTGAAAAATGTCATCAATTTGTAGAAAAATCTATGTTAAGCCTTGGTCTATCAAGTAGATCAAAGAGATCATCAGTGGTCATCAGTGCTAATGACCCAGCAATCCTAAAGATTAAACTCTGTGATACAGTGGTTCAATCATATGAAGCCCAAGTTAATGAAATGGAATTAATTTTAAAAACAGCATACAATAGCTTCGAAAGTCGAAACCGTAAAAAGAGATTCATAAGTCATCTTCTTGCATTCGGTGCAGGAGTTGCTGTTGGAGTACCGATTGGATTCTTTGCCGCAAAAGCAATCTATAAACATGATCATGAACAACTTGAGAAAGCAGTGAAAAATTTACAACTCAATCAAGATTTTATAGCTAACCGAACAATTACAAATTCTAAAATCTTGGTGGGTTTAACCAAGGAAGTGTCAAATTTAGAAACAAAACTAAACAAAGAATTACAACTGATAGCAAAGACAACCAGAGAACAGGTTAAGAATTTAGAAACCTCGTTAATTCAAATCGCTGAGAAATTTGAAGAAGCAGAGAAAATACAAGAATTAAGAGAAACTATAAAAGATTATAGTACTCTTCAATTAAACACAGCTCAAAACATTATGATTTTAGAGTTGCAAAGACTAAAAGAATGGGAGAAAATTTTAATACGACTAGGTGACGGTAAACTACCAAGGGAACTTATTGGTTTTAACGAACTTAAGGCTAGACTGAATAACTTGGCAACGGATTTAAGTAGTCGATTTCAATTCGCAATACCTGAAAATGAATTTCCTTTATACTACTCAATGCCATTAGTAACTCATGGCATAGAGAAAGATCAAAATGGAGCTTTTACATTAACAGTACATCTAAGAATACCACTTAAAGTAAAAGAGACGCTTAATCGTTATCCCATAGTTTCAATCCAAGCACATAGCTTTCCATGTTTTCAAGGAAAATGTTTTGGTAATCGAGTAACTAATGAGTTACAAGTGTTTAATTTACCACAAACTAGTTATGTAATAAATCCTAGAAAATTTACAATACAACACGAGATTAACCTCGATTACGTCGATTGTCAATTGAGGGGTACACAAAGACTGTGCTTTACGTTTCAACCAACGACTCTACTTAGCCCATCTTCTTGTACAAGAGCAATTTATAACTGGGATGAACCCGATATTGTAAAGTATTGTGATATTAATCACGCTAAACGAGACACGTATAGAATAATTCCAATCTACCCGAACCAATACCTTTTCCATCGCGATATAGTTAATAAGTATACTGAATTTTGTGGAATTGACCCACAGGGAGAACCAAAGACTATCACCGCATGGAGTGAAACGGTTATTATTAAAGAAAATTGTGAAATATTCATTGATACAACTTCAGAACGCATATTGGGACCGTTCTCTGAAATTCTTAGACCAGAAAATTTTAATGAAAGTATAACTTATGAATCCTCGTTAATCGAATTACTTTCTGAAAAATATAACAATTTAACTCTTACTCTCAAACTTAACACGACCATTGGATCAGAAAGTTCACGATTTATAAGAGATTTACAAAATAAGTTCGAAGAAAACCATAATATAAGTCAAAATTTAAAGAACAAATTGTCTAAAGAAGAATTGACAAGTTTAGGTCTGTTTAACTTATATGCTCATCGAACGTTGGCTGATTCAATGACAAACCTTGATTTAAACTTGAAATCCTATTCATATACTGGAACCTTATGGAGTTATTTTAGCCTGATTGGCGATGTCATACAGATGATCACATCATTATTATTTCTGTTCACTGTTGTGTCTTACGGAAACATGTTAGGCCTTATCGGATCGACAATTGTTCTAATAGAACCTACAATGGGATGGGGAATACAACTGATACCCGATATTAAATTATTACCCGATATTCAATTCGATGTATTAAACGACGCAACAACTATCTCATTCATGATGAATATCGTATTTGTTCTAGTACTGATCGTACTTCTTATTCTCTTTATTGCATTCGGTGTTTTCCGGAAAGTAATTATCTCTTGGCATTTCGGTAAGAGACTACCGACGATGGAGGAGGGAATGGAGTCACACCCTCTCATATCAAATAACGCAAATTCTTTTTGTTTAATGGTTCACTTAAATTATGAAGGAAATCTAATTCGTCATGTCAAAGTGGAAAATATTCATCTTAAGTTTTATTTTGAAGACAACTTTTTAATTGGCGCAACTCATATAATGGTGAAGAATCCCTTTATTCATTGGACAGTATACAGAAAAGACGGAAAATTAACCTTGGAGTTGTCAGAACACATACACCTGGTTGGCTATAACATAAATAATGAACGAATAATGGAAGAAAATTACCATGTCCAGGTTCCAATTAATCAACTCCAGTTCAGAGGCAGTCCTACACCAACTGGAATACAAAAGAAAGGAAATTATGGCCCCGCCTTTGTCGATGTGATTCGCTTATCTGGTCGACGTGGTTTGGGACAGAGACATGCGCCGAGATATGTGGAGATTGCCACCCCTTCCGCCCCTTCAAAATGAACCAACCTACTTCTACCATTGGCTGAATCCTAACCTATTATTATATAACAAATTATTTAGTATAAATTAAAAGACACTTATTATTTGTCTTACACAAGTATATAAAACTTGATAGAATAAAGTACTAATTATAATTTACTAACACTAATTTAGTATTTACTAAATAAAGTTTAAGTTAAGCATTTGATTACTGAACTCACTTATTGAATCCAAAATGGATAACGAGTTACATCGTCTAGAGTCTCAAAGTGTTTACGATGAATTGGGTAGGGACGCAGATGTCCCTCATATACCCCCGAGAGATGGTATTTCTACGCCATCTTATGCTGTGCCGCACGAAGTATCTCGTGAGCACTTAGTGATACCTGGTCTGTACGCAATACGACCAGAAATATACAGTGGAGATCCAAGACAAGATCCCCGAAGTTGGATTATTCAATATGAGAAGACCGCAATCGCTAATCAATGGGACAAGAAGATGATGTTCGCCCAGTTGATCGGGGCGCTAGACGACGCACCGAGACTTTGGTACGAAAATCAAATTGCTCGCTCAGAACGTCAACACACCCAATTTGGATGGGATGAATTTAAACGCGGGTTAGTTGAAAAATTTACTAATAAATTTGAAGGTAGTCTAACTGAGGACGATATTTTGAGACGCCAGCAAGGTGTAAATGAATCGCTGAACAAATATTGGGAGAGTAAAACTAATCAGTTAGAGATTCTCTGCCCATATTTGTCCGAAGGAACAAAAATTAATTTCCTTATTAAAGGATTAAGAGATGACTTAAAATTCAGAGTCTGGGATAAGTTCGTAAGACAACGACCTAAAGATATAGAGAGTGCATTCGATCTAGTTAAACGCTATGATGATGTTGGCATGCTGACATCTCGGTTAAGAGTAACTAATCCCGATTTTCGAGATCGTTTATATAACGATCAACGACTAAATCGAGATCGTAATAACAATTGGGACAGAGGATATAATCCACCGAGAAACCAATTCAATCAGTTAAGCCGTGGTCTGGAAGAGATTACACGAAGGCTTAAAAACCTGGAAACACGACCGAGACCCCCCAGACCTAATGGTCCTAATAAACCATTTATCAATTCAAACGAGAATCAAAATGAAAAACAGAACTTTGATAATCGATATCGCTCGCAACGTGTTCGCTTTTCAGAAAATTCTCCACAACGAAATCGTTTTGAGAATAATCCTGTTCCCATTCGAAATTTTCAACGACCAACAGGACCAAACCGTTCAAATATTGGCCCTCAACCAACCAGTCCACAAGAGACCGAACCAAAAGTACAAGTGCCTATTCGAAGAGATATAAACACGGTTCAGTGTTGGTATTGTAAAGAATTAGGACACTATGCATTTAGTTGTCCACAAAAATTGGCTCAAATTCCAAAAAACTTAGAATAGGGCCAAAAGATACCGTCTCTAAAAATCTTTTGGCTAACGAAATTTATTCAACAAAAAGTCTAATTAAATACAAAATTTTAATTAATAGTATTCCATTTGAAGCAGTAATAGATACCGGTTCCTCACTTTCATTTATTAATAGGGATACACTTCAACAAATTCAATTACCGACAACAAATTCCAATCCAATTTTCATTAAATTACTTGATCAGAAAATGTTTAAAATCGATAAAATCATTAAAACTCAAATTACTATTGGAAATAAAACGTTATTCCATACACTTTACGTTTATAATTCTATGAAATATCAAGTTATAATTGGACTCGATATACTTAAATTGGTTGAACTCAATATTGACTTCTCAAAAATTAAAGAGAATATTTCAAAAGACGTTCAACATAATTTGGCTATTAAATTGACACACCCTATACCAATTAATGGAAGAGAAACAACCGATATATTATTAGATTACTTTGATTCTAATCTCAACACTTTTCAAGAAAATTTAAACAATTCCGATAAATACAAAATACATTCGAAACTTATCTTTGTTGATATAACAATAAAGACAGCAAAAATACAAATTTTAAATCGAAACTTTTCAAAAGTAATTTTACCGAGAAAAACTATTATTGGATACTTAACAAATTCTGGTAGAAATAAAAACCAGTTAGATTGTCTAATATCTGAAAAACCTGAAATTATAGATCGATTAGATATTAAACAAGCTACACCAGAATTAATTCAACTTCTCCGACACTACAGTCATCTCTTTGCTGAAAATGTTGGAGAACTTAAACGAGCCTTAAATATTGAACATGTAATCGACACTGGTGACCATTCCCCAATAAGCATGGTTCCTTATAAATGTTCTTTTTCTGAAAAACAAACCATTGAAAAAGAAATTAAAAAGATGTTAGAAAATGGTTTTATTAGGGTATCAAAAAGTTCGTGGGCTTCCCCGATAGTGATTGTCAAGAAAAAGGATGGATCCGAAAGATTTTGCGTCGATTACCGCAAACTGAACAAAATCACGAAAAGAGACTGTGGACCTTTACCACAAATATGCGAAACACTTGATGCTTTGAATGACAGTAAAATATTTACTAAATTAGATCTTAAAAGCGGTTATTGGGCGATATCAATGGCAAAAGACAGTCAAGAAAAAACAGCTTTTGTAAGTCATATGGGCCTTTTTGAATGGCTTGTTATGCCTTTTGGCCTACAAAACGCGCCATCTTGTTTCCAGCGCTATGTACAACAGGTCCTCAACCCTTATCTTTGGCAATTCTGTCTGGTGTACATAGATGACATAATAATCTATTCGAAAAATTATACAGATCACTTAAATCATATTGAAAAAGTTCTAATCGAATTATCGAAACACCAATTGAGACTTAACCCAGAAAAGTGTGAATTTGCCACAGATACAGTAATGTATCTAGGGCATATGGTCAGTCCACATGGACTAGGAGTTGATCCAGACAAAATTATCGCAATTAAAGACTTTCCCAGACCCCAATGCGTTAGAGAAATCAGACAATTCTTAGGACTGACTTCTTATTATCGAAAGTTCGTCCAAAATTATTCAGATATAGCAAAACCTATGAATAATCTATTAAGGAAAAACCAGCCATTCATTTGGACTGAAGATTGTGAAGAATGTTTTAAAGAATTAAAGGAAAAATTAATAAATCCTCCAATTCTTGCTCATTTTAAACCAGAAAACCCAATAATTCTTTATACGGACAGCAGTAATGTAGCAATGGGAGCCATTTTGGCTCAAAAAGATGATGGAAAAACTTGTGTCATCTCATATAATTCAAAGAGTTTAGATGAAAGGCAACAAAAATATGGCATCTCAGAAAAAGAATGCCTTGCAATTGTTTGGGCAGTTAAAAAATTGCGCCAATATTTATTTGGGGCACACTTTACGATCAAAACTGATCACTGTGCCCTTTGTTATTTGAGAGATGTCAAAAATTTAAATGGCCGTCTTATTAGATGGTCGCTTTTGTTATCGGATTATGATTTCACTATTGAATACAAGAGTGGGGTCAAACACAAAAATGTTGACTGTCTTTCAAGGGCTCCAGTAGAAAAACCTGATTCAAACTTTGATGAGTTTGATCATTTAATGATCGAAGAAATAGACATCCCAAATGCCCAGAAGAGAGATAAATGGTGTCAACAAATTATTAAAGAAATTATTGAAAAGAAAAATAAGAAATATATAAAAGGTTATCAATTAAAAGACACTATTCTATACAAAACTTATTATACTCCAGATCACGAAGAAAGACTTCTATTATGTTTACCAAAATTACTCCGTAAACAAGTGCTTCGAGAATTACATGAAGACCAAATCTCTGGACACATGGGTTTTATTAAAACTTATATTAAAGTAAGAGAACGCTTCTTCTGGAATCAGATGGAACGGAGTGTTCGCCAATTTGTTCAGAATTGTGTTTCTTGTCAACAGAGAAAATCTGATGCTTTAAATAATAAAGGTGAATTACAACCTATCGAACATCCAGCACATCCTTTCTCTTTACTAGGGATGGATATAATGGGAGAAATAATAATTACTCCACGAAAAAACCGATATATATTGGTTTTTATAGATCACTGTACGCGGTTTATAGAGGCCGTACCTCTTAAAAAAATGACCTCAAGGATCATAGCCGAGGTATTTATTGATCAGATAGTTCTTAGACATGGTGCTGTCGACCGTGTATTAACAGATATGGGAAGGGCTTTTTGTAGTCAATTCATGAAAGATGTTTATGAATTGACTAGTACGAAACACATAGTTACTTCACCTTATCATCCACAGACCAATGGTCTAACGGAAAGAGCTATTAGAACATTGCGTAATATGATGTCACATTATGTAAATGAGTTACATAATAATTGGGATGTTTCATTGCCTAAATTAGTATTTGCATACAACACCTCTCAACAAACTTCTACCAAGGAGAGCCCATATTTTTTACTATATGGCAGAAATCCGCGGCTCCCAATCGACGTCACTTTTAATCTACCGAATTATTTCAAGTTCGGAAAGAATTATATTGAATCAATGGAATTGTGCCGGCAATTAGTCAAGGAGAGGATTCTTGACTCACAACAGAAACAAAAAATTACATATGATAATAAGCATTATAAAGTTAATTTTAATATAGGCGATAAAGTCGCCTTATACAGACATAAAAGAGAAGTGGGTAAAAGCGAGAAGCTTTTCCGAAATTACGATGGGCCCTTTATAATTACCAAGAAAATTGGAGATAATGCTTTTGAATTAACAAATTGTGAATTTCCGAGAAGGAAGCCCAAAAGGGCAAATATTCAACACATTAAAAGATGGCACCAAGGTGATATTGAAGGAGTGGATGATACGGAACTCCCCGGGAATTCACTTCAGAAAGACTGGATTACCGAGGCAGGCTCAACAGTTCCACAACGAACAGTGGCTGAATTAATCACAGAACAAAAACCAGTCCAAGAAGAGTTTCCTATACAACAAACTGAGGTTCACTCAAACGGTGGTGCGAGCTCCCCACACGAGGGTAATGAACCAAATTATCAGGAAATGAACGAAAATTTTGGTGACGATCAAAATTTTCAAGACATTCCAGTTACATCTAATTTACAAGGAAACATAACAAGTGAAAAGGATGTTCTTGGTGATTTCTCTGATATGAAGTTCAATGGTGGTAATAGCGGAATCAATTATGGAGAAGAGGAACGGTCAATCGATTGGACTGGACGATACCAGAGTTATCTTGAAAATCAACAAGAATCACCACAAGAAAATTATTCAGAAGAAAGATTTCCCACTGGTTTTTATTATGGGAATGGAGAGTAACCTTCCAGTTAAATGGAGCACGAATTCGAACTTCCGTAAAATCGTAACTCGACTTATTTTACTATCTATGAATTTAATTATATAATAGGATAATTGGTTTTTATTATTAATAATTTTATTTTATTATTTAAAAAGTATGTGAAAAGAATAGCGACACAGAGTTGATTTGGGTTTTCCGGAGTAAAACCTTTGCGTAGGGGGAAATATAATATTTGGAATATAACTCACCTTGTTTGTTGTAGGTTCTATTCTTATTATCTGAGATAATATTCTTTATATTT